>JAXGGA010002688.1:0-116601 GCA_038373865.1 Uloborus plumipes
AATTTTCCAAGTTTCCAAATAGTAAGTAATTTATTTCTGGGAGAAGATTTTTTTCCATTTTCCTAGTTTTCACAAAATAATTTCAATATTTTATCAAATTTCTTAGAACCAATGTTCATATTAGTGTCAATAATATTAACACATTGTTAGTTATGTTAATTGAGAATAAAAATTATAAAAAAAGGAGGGGTGGGGGAGTGTGTGGTGAACACTACAGTTTAGGAGTACTTTTAATTCATATATTTTAGTAATCAGTAGCAATTTAATTCAATACTTTTATTCTTTGAAAATTAGAGGTTATCTGAAAGCACTGTGCTGAGGAGAAAACTATCGTCACATGAAAAATGTTGCATCATTGTCTATGTATATTTATTCAAAGTAGGAGAATTCATTTAAAAAAAACTTTATATCAACTGTGAGGATTATTATTACTGTTAATAAAATTATTCATCATAGTTTCCTAGTGAAAATATACTTTAAAGAATAATATTCGAAAATAAATTTTCAGCCGATTAATCGGCCCGATTTTGTCGATTATTAATAATCGGCAAAGTGGCCGATTACGGCCGATTAATCGGTGCATCCCTACTATATATATATATATATATATATATATATATATATATATATATATATATCCGACAATTCCCGTGCGACTAAATACTTTAATGACTAGCTCTTTCAGAAGCTATGTTGCCCTGGATTTTCCTATATTTATTTTCCTGACTCATAAGATTTTACAATTTTTGTGTGCCACTGTATATATGCATAGTAGTACCAGAGCTGATGTTTAACTATTGAGTGAGGATGACGGCCCTGTTGCAACTCAATCCCACCCCTTCAATCTCACTCGCGTAGGTTGAAAGGGGATCTTTGCCACCCCCTCCGTGAAGTGAGGGGTGCATATGCTCGGTTCTTCAACGGTGTGGACTATTTTGAATCAATCTCTATCGATTGAACAGTTCTGGAATAAATCGTTAAACGGGGTATAAAAATGAGAATAAATGGTACGAAACCGGCTAATTTTTTGCTTTTGCACATTTTTCTTTTTAGATATACTTATTGTTTCACTACTTTCATCGCTGAAGCTGAAAGTTAGGTTGTTTATTTTCTTTCAACATTTTGTTTTATATTATTACCTGAAAAGTCTTTCTATTTCCGTTGAGGTACAAGATTAGCGGTTGCCATTCACCACATGGAGACAAAATAAATTTAAAAAAAAAAAACTGCCCACTAATAATATTATACAAACATTCGCCATCCGATCGCCACTTTCTCTACTCTCACTGTGTTATGAATGAATGTTGTTGACATTTATTAGTTTCATTAACCTTTATTTCAGATAATTTTATGTTTTAGTAGTAATTTAAAAGTTAAGTTATTTTTAATTGCTTTTCTGGTTTATTAAAAAAGTGGCGACTAGTAAAAAAATGAGTGGCGATTAATAATTTTGCTTCTACTCATCATTGGCTATCAAAAAAAAAAAAAAAATTCCTGTTTTAGATTTAATCATTATCAAACATAAAACTGTCTTACTTTTTTATTTTACGCTTGATAAATTACCCGTTGAGGATTATATTAAGCAGGTATGAAAAAGTTGAAACTGGCGCTTTCCAAAAATTTTTTTCTTAGAAAATAGATTTCCTCTCTACAAGTTTATTTATCATGATTAAGCTCTTACACAAAAGAATTTATGATTACTAAGTTCTCATTTGAACAATTTCCATGCATCTTTTAAAAGTTTCAAACTGAACGTATAACAGATTATTTGAATGCTGAAATACTAGAGCAGAGCTCTCTGCCACTCGAAGTGCAAAAATCATTAACAGGTTGGCAAATTGCCAGTTCGTGAGTTTAAGGCGCGCACTTCCTAATTCTGTACATGTTTCTCGTTTAATTTAATCTAGTCTTTTGTACTTTATTTGGCGTAGTTTTTCATGAATATTTTGCTGGAAATTGTATGTGAATGAATTGTTAAAAGAGGAAAATATTCTGGCCAAAAGACTGTTTTTATCCTTCTTTTTTTTTTTTTTAGCTCTTGTTATTACAATTTCATGTTTTAAATAACACGGAATGAAACCAAATTGTATTTATAAATGTTATTTAGTACACAACATTAATGTCTTACATCTTGTGCTCAAAGTTTTAACAGAAATATATGCTCTGGTTAATACGGTAATAATAAAATATAAATGGTTACTCCTTTTTTTTACTACAAATATTTAACTGTGTGCGATGAAATCCCACTGCACTACATCATTACTCAACGAGTGATTGTTTACAAAGAGTTGAATTTCGCACGCTAATATGTTCATAAATATGTATATCTTTTTTCATGCTAATGATGTTACTTTTGCATTACATTTTAATCTTGTTATTTTGTTTTCTTTTTTTTTCTTTCGTTTTCCTATACAAATAGTTCACAGCACACTTTTCAAACGTTAAGTGGACACAGTTCTGTACCTCAGAACCAGACTAACGTAAGTCCATTTTCGTCATTTTTCGGTAGAGGGAAAAACGATTGTCGAATACATCGTTTTCCCCCTTTACTGAAATATGACGAAAATGGACTTACGTTAGTCTGGTTCTGAGGTACAGAGTTAAGAACGTATTGTGGCCACTAGCGCAGCAAACATCAGTGCTACATGTATATATATACAGGGTGTCCACTCCAATTGTGGACCAATAGCTAATTTCTATACCGTTAGAGATAAGCATAGAGTTTATTTAGGAAAAAATCTCCAAATTACGAAAGGAATTTTGGGTCGATTCAATGTTTTTCAAAAAATCAAATTTTGAAAGAGTTACGAAATTTAAATTTTTATACAGCCCCCCAGTCCTATCAATCATATTTAGTAAAACATTCTTGACACTGTAACGTTTAAAACTAAAAAAAAATCACTCTTCTACCACAAAAATTGACCGAGTTATGACGTTTTGAAAAATCAAGATTTTGAAGGATTTCGCATACGGTTCGTTAAGCGATCTCTCGATGACGTCATGAAATAATGCAAAATCTTGATTTTTCAAAACGTCATAACTCGGTCAATTTTTGTGGTAGAGGAGTGATTTTTTTTTAGTTTTAAACGTTACAGTGTCAAGAATGTTTTACTAAATATGATTGATAGGACTGAGGGGCTGTATAAAAATTTAAATTTCGTAACTCTTTCAAAATTTGATTTTTTGAAAAACATTGAATAGACCCGAAATTCCTTTCGTAATTTGGAGATTTTTTCCTAAATAAACTATATGCGTATCTCTAACGGTTTAGAAATTAGCTATTGGTCCACGATTGGAGTGGACACCCTGTATATCAACTTATCAGGAAGAGCACCCTGCCTGAACATCAGGGTTTCTAACCTAACTACAATAATTTATTGTTGCTATATTTTTATTTTGAAATTTAACAAAACGTATTTTTTCACACTACTGCACTTTTCAAAACATTTCTTTTTTTCATTAGTATTATCTTCAAATAATAATTCTGTTTTTGAAAGCATTTTCTCTGTAATAGATTAATTTTTCTTAGTTATTCAACAAGAAAATATGTTATATCACCACTTTATTGTATAAGTGCCATGCAGTAAATTGCGCTTGGTGAACGTCAGACAAAACAAATCTTATCGGTGATTAATCCCAACGATAGATGGTTTTTGCAAAAGCAAAATATCATATTTTGTTAGGAAAATCTCAATTTATCAAGCATTATTTATTGGTTTATCAAGCATTTTTTAAACTTGCGGTATCAGTGTTTTGGATAAATAGGAATAAGCTTTTTCCTGCGTTACGTAAAAGAATCGTAAAATGAAAAATATTTAAATCATTTTTCAGAATCATATTAAATTGACACTTAGTGACCGAGGCATGAAATCCTATTTGCTATTATTTAGATGAAATGTTGTTTTAACACTCAAGCTGAGCCGTCGGTTCTACTTTAACTCTCGAAACAAATTTCAAATTCTCTTCGAAATCTTATAAACGTTATCAAATAAATACGAAAACATTTTTATGCTTCTGATTGAAAATTACTTCCATTGAAAGAGTGTTATTAAATGCCGAATGATTTAAAGAAATGTTTAGGACTGCTTCGCCCTAAAATCTGTACCTCAGAACCAGACTAACGTAAGTCCATTTTCGTCATTTTTCAGTAGAGGGGAAAAACGATGTATTCGACAATAGTTTTTTCCCTCTACCGAAAAATGACGAAAATAAGTCCATTTTCGTCACGTTAGTCTGGTTCTGAGGTACAGAAATGTCTGTCCATAAATAAATAGTTTGTTTCAAAACCGGTCAAACGAAAAAAAAAAACGCTAAAACATTTTTTTCGTTAACATTCATATCACCACATTACCTTATTCAATCGCCATTACAACATTTTTTACTGAAAGAAATATATCTAAATATATACATTTTGGTTTAAAGTATTGCAATCTCTATTTTTTTTTTTTTTTAAATAAAGGCAAAAATGTTTTTTGAACTTTCTGAGCTTATCGCTTAACTGGATTCTAAAATAAACTGTTCAAATGATGTCACTTTTTTTCCTAGCGTCAGAAAGTGTCACACTTCACCTTCCCCCTCCCCTCCATTTCTCACACAACTCACTATTTTTCATAAGCATATGTAGTAACCCCTCGTTACATCTCGCCTTGTTATATCGCTCATCCGGATAGATCGCTTTTTTCCTTTGTCTTCCGAAAAATAATATATATTTCAAAATTTTCTGTTTTACATTTGACATAAGAAAAAATAATATATATTGTTCAGAAAAAAATATCTTTTTCTAATCAATGAACAAACGTAGCATGTTTTCCATACATTAAAACTCATTGCAGCTAAAATTGCAACTTTTGGTTCAAATTCCAAAATAAAATTATTGAAGTTTTTATTCTATTTTTTCATTTTAAATGAAAAGTTTTTAGCAAACTTTCATTTCGTTTCATTAAAAAAAATCGTCTGAATATGATGATAAATGAATCTTTTTGTCGATGCACATGTCATTTATTTGCACGTTAATTAAATAGTAGATTTTTACGACCTAAATTGCATCGTGTTTTCGGATCTATCGTGCCTCTTTGTTGTCTCCTTATAAGCGCGATATAACGAGTGATTACTCTATTTATTTAAAAATTTGTGAAGTCACACTGCTTATTACCTCCTTCCTCTCCTTTTGCCAAAAATTCACGAACCCCATTCCCTTTTTAAAGAAGGTTATCGTTTTGGACAGTCCTTATGACCAAAATTCCCCCAGAAGGGAAATTCTGGCTGCGCTAGTGACTATTTATTACCACAGTAATATATAAAAAAAAAACTGAACTGAAAGATAGCGATACGTGTGGACAAAATAAAAATGGGATATAGACAAATTAAAAGCAGACTGAACGTATTTGTTTGCAGACTTTATTCATCACTCAAAGCAATGTAAAAAAGAAAACAGAAATGATCAATGATGATCCGTGAGATTTATGGGCAGAAGTTAAGTGGATGATTCTTGTCAAGCAGAATGTCAAATTGCACAGAAAGCTGTTTTCCCTTCCGAATGCTATCTCCTCTTACACGGAATCTGCCAGAGATAAAAATAAAGGAGAAAGGAAGGAAGAGCTTGAAATCTATGGCATCTCGAAAACAATATTGCAGAAACTCTCATAATGGTTTCTCAAATAGTGAATAATGTGAATTAGTAATGAGAGATGTTGAGATAGTTTTTATTTAATTTTTTGTTCTTGTTACTGTACATTTTATTAGAGTTAACGTACAAAATTCAAACTCAATGGTATACAACTAACATTTATGCCTAGAAAATCCTTTTAGGTCAGACAATTTCGTTTAGTATTTTCGTTCACTTATTTTAAATGAAAAATAGTTTGACTTATGAATAAACTCCAAGATTAATTTTTTACAAAGTATTGATTTAGGAGCTTTGAATACAGAGAGGAACTTCGCATGTGGGATAATTAACCCCTTGACATCCTAATAAAATTACTCATAGTTATGATAACTTAAAAAAAGCTTTAACTCTTTGACATAATTATGCCTGGGAGACGTCATTCATTCCATTGTATGGGAAAATAAATAAGTAAAGAAAAAACTTTTAAGCTTGAAGTTCGGTAAATGCAAATACTCTTCAAATTAATATGTCAAATTAATATGCTATAATTTTAATGATTATTTACAGTACTTACATAAAAGCTCGGAGTATATGCAAGATATATATTCGTTAAATATGCTACCCGAAAATTTTAGTGACCACGAGTGCAGGAGATTGGAAAAAAAAATCCCTTACTTCAACCACGTGTCTAAAGTGTGGAGTTAGAGATGACTGGGGGTCACATCTCTTGGTGGTAAAGCCAAATATCGTCGTTCTGTTAAAGTTAACGATGGTCACCTAGTTGCCCCTAAACTGCCATCAAATTCGTAGTATTAACAAAGGCAAATGACTCCAAGTTGAAAAATTAAAATGATAATACATGTAATAATAATTATAATAATAAAACCTTGAAACTTTAAAGCTTATGTCTCTACGCGCATATAATGTTTATCAAAGCTATAGCTTTGCAATCGAGGCTGATTATAAATAGTTTCAAGGACCGTAAATATTTCTATAAAGGATAGGCAAAATTGTTTTAAAATGAAAGCTTCAATCGGATTATTTTGTGCTAAACGTGAAAGATAAAGCACTTCATCTGCGATTTAAAAATGCATAACATAAATGTCCGTTACATGTTTGTATTTTTTCATGAAGCTTAACAAGTAAAATAACGCTCAAGACTTTTTCTTGATCCTTCATGCCTTATAATTATTATGTGAATTGTGTTATTGTATTTCAATCAAAAAGAAATTTTAATTCACTGGTCTGTCTATTCATACTTATAATCTGAAAAAAAAAATCATCAACCGGGATCTAATTTCCAGTTAAAATTTTAAAAATATACACTAGTTTGACCTTGTTTCGGTTAGATAATTGTACGTATTCAAAGATATTGCCAAGAAAAAAGAACGAGGTTGGGTTTCTTAGTAATGTCCATTTAACCTCAAGGTCTTCTACTATTTCACTCAAGCAACACATAACCAGTAGCATGCGTGATAGAGCGTCAGCTATCAGCTGAGACTTGGGGCTCCTGAAAATGGTTTAGAATGAAACTAATTTACATTTTTATTTTTCTACAAGCGTCTAAATAGCCTCCAAATAAAATTTGTATTCAGGGGCGCCTAGAACTAAAATTTTTGGGAGGGAGAAAGGTATCAATTTGCCGAATGAAGTTCCAATTTTACCAAATGATAAAACACAAGAATGCACACATGTCGTACAAGTCGTACACGCATAACATTTAGTGAGAAAAAACATTAAAACACAATTCAAAAACCTAAAAAGAACAACAAATCTCAATGTTGCAATGTTGCCTTTAAATTGCCGAATCATAAGCAAAATGTGCCGAATACGGAAATTATTGGGAGGTCGCAGTGACCTCCCGTGACCTCCCATCGGGGCGCTCCTGTTTGTATTGGTGGAATTAATGCAGTTACAATTTCGTCATAACCTTAAAATATAGTATTGAATACTTCTTTGCTCACGGCACTTCTGATTACGTCAGCGGCCCCTAGAATTAAGGTCAATCTTATTTAAAAACCAGACACAAAAACGAATTGACTCTAAGTTAAAAATGAAGTAAACCTTCTTGCTTAGAAAATGTTTTCATGTTTATTTAGATCAGCATTAATTTTGCACTGAATGAAAAGGATTGAGGTACCTAGAAGCAAGGGGATGCAAGTGACAAAAATTAAAATTTGGTGATAGTCGGTGCAAGTGATGGAGAAAAGTTTGGAAGCAAATGACAGCTGCTATAAAGCAGAGTGATTTATAAAAAAAAATATCCCATATAGTTCGAACATTGAAGTGATTTACTCAAAATCTTTCTTTTGTCACATACAGCTCTTTGTTTTTCGCTACATCAAACAATAAGAATTCTAATCTACTTCGACCAAATAGTTTAGGGAAAAAAATCAGGGCTTTTGAATGGTATAAAACTCAAAATATTGAGAAATTTCTTCATTTCCTAGAGATTTATTTTAATTGTTTTCAAAATTTAAAATGAAGAAAGAACAAAATCATTTTTCTAAATATCTCTGAGTACTCCGAGTACTGTTTTATTTACTCTTATGACTGATAGTGCAAAATTTGTCTCGGCATTGTAATTTTTGTTTATGTAACGATAAGGTGCATATCTTTTCTCTGGTTTTACAAATAAATAGTTAATATTTATTTCATTTATGTCTACTTAAATTAATCCTTAGCTCATCAAAAATGCATAATTTCTTTACTGTTTGACAGGTGACTTAAAGATTTAATAAATTGAGTTCCTCCCTTTAAAAAAAAAAAAGAGGAAGCTTTTTTTTTTTTTTTGAAGGGCATTTTCCCCTTTTGATTACTTACCACAGCATGGTTCCTCTTTAATGCACTAGTACTTGCTCCACTTCTCTCTTAGTTTTTCACATTTGTAAGCTTAATTGAATGGCTTATGGCAAAAGCTTAAGACTTAAAACTAAACGTTAAAAGTAAGATGTTTCAACCCAAATAGATAAATACAAGTGAATTAAAAGACCGATAGGCAAGTCCAGCAGCGTTAGTAACTATTTTAACCTTATTTTTTTTTAATCACTTTCATTTGTTTTATAATTTGTCTTGTAACACCTTAATTATCATTTAGCAATATTTAAATTTCCTGACTTTGCGTGAGTTGAAATCATTTATTTATTATTGCTAAAATGTATAAGTTTAGATTCGGTGAGGTAAGTAAATAAGAACAAATTCATTCAGCAAGGGTTTTGTTTTCTTCCTGTAAAATTTTCTCAATTTCCTACTTTACTACCTCTCCTAGAAAAAGAAAAGTTTCAAAATGTAGCAAAGTACATGTTGATGCAACTTTTTGTGGTCCACTACATTTGTGTATCAGTGATCTAGAAATGATTTTAGAACAGCAACTTCGGAGAACCAATTTGTAGCGTGCGTGCGTGCGTCTCCCATAGTTTTGCTCATGACTCATGGACATTTGAAAAGCAATTTTTGCCATCAATGTAGTTCGTTTATTACAACTGATATAATAAAACTTTTCTTTTTTAGATGTAAATTAAGATTACTATACATACCACTTTAACAATGCCCGCTAAGTTTGGATCAATCTCAATTACTAAAGTCATTCGTTCTATTTGCGGTTCCCAATGCGTGCTTATTTCATCTTTATTCCTTCAAAGCTATTTTCCATCTAAGGTAGTTTTAGTTACTCATGAGCGCTAAAGAAACCTTGTAATTCGTGACATTTTCTCTCATTGGCTTTTCGCGGGATAGATAAGAAGTGGGAAAGGAAATTGTAGAATATCACTGACAAGGGATGTGTCAGAATTAGAATGAGCAAAAACACTCGAAATGTTCTGCCTCATTCTAAGTTGAAGACACTTAACTCAGTGGTGATAGTTCTTCTGCGCTAAGCACTGCTTTTGACCAAAGATAACTCTTCACTGAACTACCTCAAAATAGACAAAAATCATCAACTTTAAATCAGAGTAAATACTGAAATCAGACGAATGAATGAAATATAAATATTTATTACAACAGTTAAGACAAGTTACCCTGTAAACAATAAAGCAAAAAAAGTGGCGAACAAGTAAAAATAATGCAAATCGTGCAATGCTGAGGTGATCAGTGGGGGGTCGCTGCCAGTCAAACCTTCCTTTTGCAACAAATGTTTATGCAATAGGTGTTCCATCAATATATTGCAGGAGACATATTGATACAGGATTTCCACGTATTAAAACTGACGTACATCAGTTGAAAGACATCAGTGTATTTCTAAACCCTCGAGTTCCAGGATGATTTGTTTGGGTAATGTAGCAAAATAATCAGCCAATCTTGGATGTATCAATCTAATCATCCAACCTTTTAAGAGCATTGTGTATGTAGCAGGTCGCTAATAGCCTAACGAAATTTACTCTCTTTTTGCTTTAATTTTCATATAAAACTTTGGAGTACGTTTTAAAAGAAAGAAAACAACAACATAACTTGAACTGGTAAAAAAATCTAAAATATGTGTCAAATTTGAATAGGACCCTTTACTTGATAGGATTCGTAAATTAGCGTGGTGGTAGTGGGCTCATTTTTCTTTGACAGTAACAGACCTTTTGACAGCGTAATTATTATATTTTATTTGCATTCTACAAAGCTTTTGACTGCAGTAGAGTCTTCGATACAGTTATTTATTTTATTCCAATTGATTTTCAACAGAAATTATTTTTGATGTGATGGAAAATTTTAATCCGGGGGGGGGGGGGCAGATTTCAACTATTAGTTGCGAAAAAAAAATAAACAGATTCTCGGCTTTGCTTATTCTCAATTTGTTTCCCAATTTATCTCCTTTTAGCACTCAAATGCAGAGTGTCATTATTGGAACAGCCAACTCAATAAATAAACTACCCACAGAAAACGGGGTTCAAATCAATAAGCCTCAGCATCTGTGTGCCAGACTTGTTAGTTTCGCGTGTCCTCAGTCTTTCCCCGAAAATTATTTTTACTTAAGGCTCCTGAGATCAGTAAATATTTTGCGTCATATGCATATTTATGTTTGCAAAATGTAGTCTTTTGAAAGAAAATTTAGAAAAAAAAGTTAAAGCTTCAGTATTATAATAATAAAGTAGTTTAACTAATCAAGCAGTAATATTGGACCTTAGAAAGTGGTTCGGAACAAGTATTGCCAAGGATAACTACCCCCGCAAAACCACCCCTGTTGGCACCCCTGCTAAAACCCCTGATCACGTGGCACTGCCTCCACCGTCTGTGCTTAAATCCACTTCACAGTCGATGGGCTGAAATGTAGGTGAAAAAGAAAAATCGATCGACATTTATTTTCTTATTTCTTTTTTAAAACAATGCTTCGCTTACTGTCGCTACTCACAACATTACAAGCACAAAAGAATGATTTATTTCATCTTCAGCTCTCCCTGCTATGTTTAGAAGTTGTAAATTCCATTCATATGAAGTCTACACAAACCCCAAAACATAGCTATTCTCGTAACAAATTCAAACATCTTAAATTTTGAAATCTTGACATTGTAACTTGATTTCGTAACTGCGCTTTCATCTGTTTGCTGTCTCATACCCGTGTACTGACAGAAGGGCTGATAAGTCAGTCAAAGTTTTATTTTCTTATCCAAGAAAATAACTAAGCAAACCTTATTTGTTGTTAACGTAACCACTTTCAGTTTCTGAGTTGGCTTACTTCCAGATTGTAGCTTAAAATAAAATTTTCAATGACTAATTCTCAGTTTTAGTTGACATTCATTTTCTTCCAAGTTTTTCTTTTGTTTTCTGGTAGTCGTGTGGGTTTTTATCGACATTGTAATATGATTTGAGATTAAATTTAATTTCACTCACTGTGCATGCAAAAACAGTATATTTTAGCACAGAATGTCTTAAATATAACAGTAAGATGGAACACATGTTAATCTAGTTTGTATATTAAAAAATCTTAATTCTGGCTCAGAGCTAAACTTGTCGTCATAAAAACGAAAAAAGACTTTACATTGAAAATGAAGAATTTATTTTCACACTATGATCACCCCCGTAACAGAAGCGACACAACTCGAAAGAAAAAGGACAGCATTGGAGAAAATTAAGGTTTTACGCAAGGCTAATTTTAACTGATTTATTTGCAAACACTGCAAATGCGCGAAATATTTATGATAATATGCTCACGGATTAGTTTTTGTTGTCTAAATGTTTTGAAATTTTTTTCTAAACTATTTACATTTTATGATGTGCCATTGATTGTGTCGTTTACAAGCCATCACACGCCACTTATGTAAACTAACTCTGCGACTTTTGCGACAAGAAAGAGCAAGAATTTTACATTTTAGATCAATGATTAATTCTTTTTTTTTTTTTTTTTTTGACTTGTGTCACTTCTGTTGCCAGGGTGTGATTGATAAGTTGGTTGATGACTTTTTTTTTTTCACTGTAAAAGAAATTTTAAATTCCTTACAAATGAATTCTTTGCGACACTTCCATAGCAAGTTAATCCGATTCAAAACTATTTTTACGAATTCCATTTTTTTACTGAGTATTATAAGGAAGGAGAAAAACTTAGTTTCAAGTTAAAAGTAGTTACAAAAGAAATCTATTTCATGCTATTTATCTTCCTTTAAATTGCTATAATGCGTTTCAGTGTCAGAAATCGACCTTTTACAAAAACAGGTTTCTAAACCTCTGGCATAAAGGTTATTGATGTTGTAATTGTGGTAAATGAAATATTACTGAACTAAAGGGTCAAAGTTGATTTTCCATTAAGTCATTGTTTTGTTTGTGCATTGAGATGGCTTATTCTTTTGTTCCGTTTAAATGGACATTTAACGATGCATTGCTACGTTATCAGATGTACAATGTAAAAATATAATTGTCTAAATGCAGTATCCTATTATTAAGGTCATTTTAAAATTAACTCAGCGGAAGTAACATTTTTACAAAACGCATTTTACATTTGCGTTACATAATCATGTTAAACAAAAGTCTAAAGTTCTTCCTCTTGAAATTTCTCTGAAATAAAAGTGCTTAATTCTCTGACTGGTGGTGGTTTTGAAAACTTGACTTTCTAACTCCACGTGTATATGAGTCGTTTAGAATAAAAGCCAGTTGAGTCTATTTCTCAAAATCCATTGTTCCGCCTTCGGAACTATGGATTTAAAGGGGTTTTGACTTAGAACCTTTACTATATACTCACTTTTTGTTAAGATCTAGTGATTTTTTATCTATTGCTTTGAGCCTTTGGTAAAGGAGCTTTTAAACTTATATTTTTTTTAATAAAATTATTTTTCATAAAGAATGGAAAAAACCGGTTTTGATTCTAAACGACTCTTGGCTTCATTCTTCTAAGCATGGTTGTAGTGATGAGAAACCATTAGCAAGAAATATTATACTCGTACTAGCACAATCTGTATCCTAAGATAATGACAATACCATTACTTTTTTTTTCCTTCTTAGTTTGCTTCTTTCTTTAGATGGAGGCATTTTTTCAGTAGATATCATTTTGTAATACTACTTCTCTCAGTTGTATTACTACAAATATTTCCACCGCCTTGACTGTTATATGTAACTCCTAAAAGCCATAATGATTAGAAGCACGTAAATAAAAAATAAATGACTAAATGTCTGTTATTACTGTGATGGACACGTAACGTGACTGGTTGTAGTTGACTGGCCGTTAATGAATTCACTTGGGAGTATGATACGTTAGTCGTTTTTGCAACACTAAGGCAGGGATTCAAGTGAAACACCATTGCAATCGCTTCGAATTGCAATCGCTACTGGAAGTGAATTACATTATCATCAACTTAACTTGGCACTGACGTCACTACGGGTGGAGCCAATGAGAGCTCACAAGCAGTGATCTCCTCTTATTCGCCAAGTAGGCTGTGACGTTTTATCTAGCTCGTTTTCATAGGCAAACGTCACGCTGACGTCACGATGTTTTTTTATCAAGAAACGTTCTAATGTAATTCAATTCCAGTAGCGATTGTAATTTGCGATCGCCTGTTTCACTTGAATTCCTACCTAAGAATTGTATTAAAACAGTTTTTGCTTCAAAAAGAAAATTAGCTTTTTTTTACCTTCTAATTTTACGATTAATAATTTAAAATCAATTCATTGTGTGCCATCTGCTTGTTTTTATAATATGCATAATAATGCAGTCAGCAGAGCAGCTATATTTTTAGTTCATGTTCTAATAATTACATTTCTGTTACTATGATGCACACGCAACGTGACTGGTTGATAGTTGACAGGTCAAAGGAGTTCATTTGGACGCGTAATCGATTAATCGTTTTTGGAGAGGAGAGTTGCATTTAAAAGTATTTATTCGTAAAAACGAAAAGATTTATTTTCTCTTCAATTTTGTTTTTATTTTTTTTGCTTTTTGCAGAGCTCGCTGTATGACATTGTATTTAGCTATGGTATAAATAATAACACACTTAACGGAGCAGTTAATATACATGTTCTAAGCTTGATTTAGTCATGTATGTGGAAGAAAACCGTGCGTCGGAATTATCAGACTTGTATTATTTTACGTTTAGGTATAAAATTGTACTATATTATTGTATTTAGGCTGATTTATTGCAACTTTATTTGTTTATCATTTTTTAAATAAAAAATTATATTTAAAAATTGCTAAACACTTCCTGAAATGTTCACTTTTAATTAAAAGAAATTTTAATAACAAAAATTATCCTTATTATTGCTTGCACTTATAGCCAACCATTCATTTCCGAGTAAAAATGCTAGGGAGAAATATATTCAAAACGTTTTTCTTTTAGAGATAACGCATCGAGAATAAAAATTAAAGCTTTAATTAGATATGTAAGTTTAAATAGTTGAAGTATTAAAAATGCATTTTCATAAGCAAAATATACAGCAGTGAAGCAATAATGTCTATTAAAACTTTCTTCCGCAACAACGTATTGATCTATTTTCTGTGTCACGTAAATGAAATTTTCTTTTCTTGTAAAGGTGAATGAACCAAGTCAAAAGTAGTGCACTTAAGTATTTATTCTCGGTACTGCAAATACAATCAAATGTTCAAGCATTAACAGGTCATACTTTTTACAATTTCTAATGATAAGTATTACTCTTATCCTGCAATTTGGATCACATCCTCACTAACTTTGGTTTTTTCAACAACGGATGCCACTAATTAAGGAGTCAGATTTGATTTGTTTCTTGGCGGTGCCATTTTTTTTGGACTTTTCTTTCCCCTAGAAATACTTATTTGCCAAGGCATACAGAAGGATCATTTAAATGTGATTAAGATCACTTTGGGAGTTGCCGACCTGTAGTATGTCTCTTGCAGGAAAACTAAAACCCCGGAAGCACAAGTAAAAAACACAAAAAGTAAAGCATAGTTCCAGAATATGTTTTCATGCTAGAATGCATATGGCAATAGCTTAGGTATAAAGTAAGGGAGTCTGTGTTTTCATGTGCACCGACTGTTTTAAAAAACCAACTGTTGCAAAAAAATTTCCCTGTCCCTAGTTTTTCTATTTTTAGATAATAACGCGAACCCATTTTTATCAAAACATTTTCTGGTAGAGTTCAAAATGCACCAATTTTTGTAAATGTTATTGAAAATTAAATTAGTTGGTTCCTTGCGTTTTAAATAATTATCGTTGTGAGTATTTTTTGTGAGATAAGAAAGACAGGAAAAGGCGTAGTGCGGTTAAAAAAGTACTCAGAAAAGAATGATAGAAGGCAGGAAGAGGCAATTCTCTCCCCCTCACCGAGTTCAACTTTACGACTACAACTTTGAAAAATTTGAAAGCATTTATCTATAGCTTCGAAATTATCCAGTCTCTATGACCCTGGTCATACGAAGGCATTAATAAACTAAAGTTATATTTTCAACACACAAGGCATGTATAAATCCTTACGAAAAGATTTCGAGTAATAGTACTCCCCCCTCCCCCCTCCTTTATTTTCTCCTACTTTTCGTCTTCTTTTATTTTTTGAATTGACTACAGTTTTGACTATTTTCACTGGGCTAATAAAAAAATGAAGAGAAGTTTTTTTCTTCTTTTTTTAAAATTAAAACGAGAATTTCACGGTTGGTAAAAAGCATGTCCTATAATCTCTAACAGTAGCTTTACAAGTTCTATCTGTCAATAGTTTTAGAACATTTATCTGTTCAGCCCAATATTATTTTGAAAGATAGATTTTATAAAACTGTAAAAGCACTTTTTTTAGCTATACTTAAATTTTTGCTAGCCCGTTGTAATCACGAAATATTTCAGCTTTATATAAATAAAAAACTTTCGGTTTTGGTCATGTAAAATTCATGAAGTTTTCAGCTTTCAAAAACTCCGATATTTTCATTTTCACAAAAATTAATGCTCGCAAAAATAAGTGATTTTACAGTAAGTTCTAGTTAGTGAGTGTATCAAGGTTTCTGGTAACCCATTAATGCCTGACATTTTTTTTCCAAAGATATTTCGTATACTGGTTACAAACAGTGTTTAATGGACAGGAAAAATAATGTAAAAAAAATATTATGTAAAAAATATTTTTTTTATTAAGGAAAGAAAAATCGTCTCATAAAAGTTACGATAGACCCCAGAGGGTACATACTTTTTTTACTAAAATTTTTTTCTGCTTACGATATAATATTTAAAAAGACATTTTATAAGAATAAATAAAATCAGCCATTAACATAAACTGGGAAGCTACTTTGAAAACTTAGCTTTTTTTCATGAAGGTGAACGATGTAATTTTTGATAAAAATCATATTAAAACTGCTACAGAACACACTTAACAATGGTTATGCGCTGCAATCTGTTAATAACGAATTGAAACAATACCAAAGGTACTAATTGAATACTATTATTTGGTTGAAATGTGCATTTTGGGGAAATTCAGATCCTCTTTTCGACCATCCCTAAAAAGGGACGCTAGGCATTAATGGGTTAAATTTAAAGACAAACAGTTATTCGCGTTTGAATAAATATGAACCCTAGTTTTAAAAAAAAAAGAAGAAAATCCAAGAAATGTTTGATTACTTTTATTATGATACGACATTAAGGAGAGAAAAACTGAAATTTTTTGAATTGAAAAACAAAAACGTTTAAAATTTCATTTTATTTAAACAGTCAATTTCACGGCAAGGAGCTTTACTGATTTTAAAATTGGAAGTTCCCATGAAACCTTTTTGCAATTGCATTATATTTTAAAAGATTTATTAATTTTGTAAATATTTTTAGTTAAAATTTTTCTACGTGTGATAATGAAACCAAAGCATACTGATATAAAAACGTATCAAACACGATCTGAAAGTTGTGATAAATTTGAAAATCACTGATGAAAAACATCTCTCGTGCACAGTTCAACTCCATTAGTGTAACATCGTATAATTTTAAGATGTTTATCATTTGACGCAATTATGACAATTCCATCACGCACATATGATTTGCATTCATATCCGAAAGCTTTTAGCTGGAACCATGCCATTCTACATACCCTCTGACCTACATATCGCAATTTAACAACTTATGGGATAAAATTTGTCCGAATAAATATTTCACAATGAATAGATATGCTGTCATCATGTAAACATATTACTCAATTGAATTTCGCCATTTTGTGGAGAAATTTTGAAAGGTGCGATTAAATCAACGAGGAGCAGGTAGAGTCAGAAGTTTCCCCTCATTTTATTTTTCGTAAGGATTTGGGGTGTTTCATATTAGGGGTTGTTTACAAATGATGTCATACTCTAAGGGATGTCATGAGACACTCATGAGATTGTGACAGGTTGTGAGAAGCGAAGAGGGATGTGGTAAAAAGAAGTGTGGCATCAGACATTTTTATAATATGTTTGACAAGCGGCGTATGACAAGGAGGGGTTAGGTGAAATGGGAAACTTTATGACAAGAGGAGGCCAAAAATGTTTAAAACAGTGTAATATCATTTGTGGACAGCCCCTTATGAAATCAGTGCCTATTAGACTGATTTGTAGAGTTTGGTGAAAAAGAAATATTTAGTTTTGTCATTTTTAGTGATGAAATAAAACTATCTGAAAGGTAGGATAAGTACGAGTAGAGGCCATTAGAAGTATCAAAATAGTCGTTCTCAATTCGTATTGAAACATTTGCATTGTTATCGCAAAGTTCTGACTAATTTATGACAGCTTCTCATAATTTTGTTTGCATGATCCCAAAATTTCTCAATCTCGCTTCAAAATTGCATTTTCTTTTTGAAAAACTCTGTTTGTTTAATTAAGTAGTTTTCATTTTTATTTATTTATTTATTTCATTTTTTCTGAAAGTGAGTTTTTGACTATTAAAAGTACATTTTTAATTACACATAATGTGCCTCTACATAATATGCGAATAAACCAGTATAACTTGATTTTAGTTTGATTAACTTAATGCTTTATTAAATCGGGCCTCATGAGCCTTAATAACCTTAACAGCTCCTTTAGGAAAACAGAAATTAATTTTGTTCACATAAAAAAAGAAACTAAACGTCTAAAAAGTAGATTGATTTTTCCTCCCAAATAATAAGAAAGTTTTCTAATGAAAATGCATTTTTACCTTGTAATAAACAATGCTAGTCGAACTATAGAAATCAAACTCCTTGCATATTAAATTAACTGAAATAAAACACTGTCATTTACAGAGAGAACAAAATAAGTTTCAAACTTTACAAGAAAATGCATGATTTTATCACTAGTGTCGATTTGTGTTTCAATATTTCATTCCGTTATACAAACCTTGCAAAATGCTGACGCAAATCTATATAACTGTTGTCCAACTGGGCATGGCCTGCGTCAAAGGATCCTTCGTCCTTGAAATATTGCGAAAGGACAGAAATTCAAAGCTGCTGGAAACCCTGAAAATGATCAATCTTGAAAGATGTGTAATAGGATTGAATTTCAGTTTCTTAATAATTTCTAGAAAGTTAGACAGGTTTATATTTGAACACAAATGCACAGTTTTAAAATTCGTATTTAAAACCGGTAGTTAAGCTGTATCAGGTGATACCTTTTCTGACGTCAGAGTAAAAGTAATTTCCTCCGCCCTTGTCATTCCGTAGAATGTCTTCATTACGAGACCAGGGAGTTTTAGATGGAGTTTTTTTCACAAATCGTGAAATTACTCCTTGACATTTTACGAGAATGAAATATAAAAATGAAGACTACAGTAGTGATTAATTTCTTAAAAATTAATGTTTTAACTATCGAATGTAAGATGTCAGAAGAGGAAGATATATGTATTGTTATGGTTTTTAACATTTAGTATGTTTAACATTTTGAATTTCAACGGGGGAAAAAATTAAATACGAAACATCCCAATGTAATAATTAAAATAATAGTAATAGTTTTGTTAGGTTTAAAACCTCTCCACACCCTCGCTATCTCCCACAATGCTAACTTTTTACTTAAAATATAAAACGTGAAAATAGGCTTGATTTATTTTTTGACAAATGTTTTCGATGCATGAAATACGCGTATAGAGGAGTTCAAAATATCTCCTCTATAATATATAAGTTGTGTGAATGCTTACACTGGTATTCTCCCCCCCCCCTTCACACCTTTTTAAAAAATTTGGTTTTTTTTTTAATTTTTAAATAAATATACAAAAAACATTTTAACATATGGATCAAAGGAAATACACAACGTTACCTATAATTTTTTTTTTAATAAAAATCCCCTCCAAAAAAAAAAAAAAAAAAAGAAAACACTATGAATATATTTTGCTTGTTTTCAAAGAATGATGGCAATAATTTCTTGTATTAACTTTATAAACATAATTTCAAATATGATGAAAATTTCAATGTACCGCAATGGTTAAATTTAGTTAAAAAAATGCAAGGGGATAACCTTCATTAAAATTGATTTTTTTTCTCTCCTTTATTTTCATATGAAATGAATGTTCATTCTATAAGCTTTGCATTTTTCATAAAATATTTACATTAAAAAATATGAGTTAATACAGTTATTGGTACCCTATAATTTACATGTAAATTATACCGCAGGTGCTACATTTCGAGTGCAGAATCAAAGCTTGTCTTGCTCCATAATTTATTACGCAACGTATTTATTTGAAAAATATTTTGACAAAAGAAAAAGATTATAATCAACTATAAAAAAATAAAAGCCTTGTATAACGCTAAATTGCATTGTTCCAGTCTGTCAAACATACTTACTGACGATTCCTTATCATGTTTCTCTTTTAATGAAATTTATTCACAAAGAGTTAATGATGTGTAACACGTTCTTGAGAATAGATACTTTTTTCCTTCTTTGTTTGGATTCACTATTATTCATTAATCTGTATTTAATTTTAACGTGCAGACTTGTTTAGATTCAATTATCGAACAATATTCTTCCCAATCGCTCGCTGGTCTACGGACCGCGGTTCTCGGAGATTTTTGTCCGTTCTCGTTAAAAAAAATCCTTATTAAAAAAATAATGACATTTAATACTACATTTTGATTTAGATTTTAAGTAATTTTCACAATCTGTGATTTTGGTCAAAGGTTTATTTATTCCAATAAATTCCGAGCATATATCAGATCCCCCAGACGACTAAAAAGAATACTTCAGAACAAGTATCTTTCAGAAACCATATGGCACTAAACTTTCCTATAAACTCGGAGAGAAAAATTATTTGTCTGTTGCTTACTATCCGGTTTCCTAGAGCTTAAGATTTTACACTTTTTTGTCGGTTTCTTCTTATACCTATCAGTTACAATAATTACTTGTCTATGTATTTGAATGATATTGTGAATGAATCTTAAAAATAACTTATTTAACAGTTCTTTAATGTCTAATCTAGGTTATTTCTTTAAAAAAAATAAAAAAAAAAGAGTAAAAAAAGTCAGTTGTCAAACTTTTTGCTATTCGCGAGTCAAATGTGGTTGAGAAACGCTGTGTTATGCCTTTTTTTGTTATTCTTATTTGAATAGCCAATTATAGCACTCTTGTAAATTTGCACAACTTGGAAGTTGTGTGTTATTTTTTTTTTAATTTTTGTCCTTTATAAAATGTCAAGTCTTTTTTTGTCCTATAAAAATACAAGAAACGTATTCTATGGCTTGCTTGTTTTCCAGAAGGAAACAGATTGAAAGAATTACAAAAACGTTTAACGTGAAACGCGATGTAAACATCAGAATTTTTCACTGAAACTAGCAGATTCGTGAATAATTTTCATTCCTTCATATGTTTATTTACATATTTATCTATTCATAAATGAGTTCTTATTGACTGTAAGAATATGTATTTGCCGATGATGCTTCGCAATGGAAATTTCATCGTATATTATACTTTTAAGCAAAGTTATGGTCAAAATCAATTTAAATCGACTATGAAACTGTATGGGAAGTTTGTTTGACGTTTGAATGTGAATTAGAATGCTTAGAATTTCTAACAAAAAAACAACTACTTTCACGCAGACGATAAAATAATCTTAATTGAGTAAAGAACACATAATATGAATTAAATTGAAAGATTAAAATGTTGTCAGTTTTTTATATACTTTTTTACTGAACTTCTATACGTATATTAAATAGTTTAAAAAGTAAATTATCATATTTAAATTTGAAAGCTTTGCTTGGGGGTGAAAGTAAAAAATTCATTTCTTCTGGATCAGCTTTTTATAATTCTTCGAGTAATTCGGAGCTGTTTTAAGTGTCGAAAAACTCTGTTATATCGTCTGCAGTTTTCTTCTGTTGTTTTTCGTTTCGTTTAGCTTTATGACTTATGACTGTCTCTTATAATTTTGAAAAATTCGAACTTTCATTACGAAGTTTTTCTCTATCGGAGGGATTACGTAATTTATCAAGCACTTTCTTGAAAGTGTAAAGTAATTTAATTCTATGTGAGTATGCTTACAATTTTACTGTCATTTTACAAAGTGCTTGCTGTATAATTATAAAACTTAAATAAATGTAGCCACGATATTTTTTCCGTAAATTGACTTTAACTCGTGTTTAGATATTATACTTTTTTTATACATTTCGTTTTGTTCCTTTTTATTTTGTTTGTTGGGCTTATAAATAAATACGTAATTAAACTAATAGGGGAAAAGATCATGTATGGCTCAAAGGCTTGGTAATTGTTTTAAATCCGTGCAGCGCCAGGCACATGGGTTAATAAAAAAATTAAATGATCATACAAATTTTTAAAAGATTGATTTATGGCTCATGGCTCTATTCGCGGTCTTGTAGGCAAAAAATAGTTTAGTTCTTTTAAAACCATGAAGCATTGGCCATACGGGATAGTAAATTAATTTATTAACCCATTTATGCCCAAGTTTTTTTTAACGATTTTTTTCAATTTTTATCTGCTTAAAACTCGTACTTGGAATGGTTTACATACATTTTAGGCTGAAAATAGTTCGCCGTTGCCATATTTATTAAGTTATTTAACGTCCCGTTTATGGGATATTTTGCACATATGTGAGCAAAATACGACCATACTTGACTTTACTTTTGCAAAGTAACATTACAGAAGGCATCTGTGATCACTTTTAAGCAAATCGTTTTAAAATAGTTTAATTTTATGAAAAATAAGTTCGCAAAAAAATCTTACCTTCTGTGGCTACCCATACTAGATCGTTGCTTGACAGATTTGTCTGAAAATAGCTGTTAATAAATAAACCCTGATGCCCAAATAGTGACTCTGACTAGTTCAAGAAGAAGGACTAGTTAACTTATGAAAAACAGCTTTAGCAAAATGATTTACCCATTAGAGGTTCTTGTATGCAGTAATTAACAAGCGTCCCCTTTTTAGGCTACTGGGCATAAATGGGTTAATTAATAATGAAACGAATAGGGGAAAACAGGCTGTAGCTCTTAACAATGCGGCATTTGTGAATATAGTCTGGCTCTGAATAGTTAGCTTCATATCCACTGGAGCTTTAATAATTCCATTAGTTAAGAATGGGGTGAGTTGAGGCAAGAAAGTTTGCTTTGCGAAAACGATTATTGGCCTTATTCCAATCTAAGGACTTATCCTCTTTCAGCCCAAACATAAATGAACGCATTCAAAATCAAGTATGTAGTTATCAGAACCACACTATTGCAGGGCAAGTCGTAAAGAAAGTAAAAATTCTTCTGCGTCCTTTCATATACGTGAATTTTTATTCTCCGCTGCAAAAAAAAAAAAAAAAAAAAACTTGTTTTTACAGTATAATACTGGCAGCCGAAGTTCCAGTTTAAAACTGTAAATGCACAGTAATAAACTAAAATTGCTAATTTTATAGTTTATTACTGTGCATTTTACAGCTTTAAACTGGAACCATTGTTGCGAGTATTATACTATGAAAACAACAATTTAATTTTTGCAGTATGTCTGCAGATTAACTAGCATACATTTCATATTTACTTTAGAATCAAGTTCATAACTTCTATTTTTGTGACACGAACTCGATTCTTTTGAACGAAATGACTGAACAAAAATAAGTAAAACAAGATTGTAAAGAAAACATGATTGTGGGCAATTTTCTTTGGGAATTTCGTCTTTCAAAACTGCACTACGCAATGTTCTTTCGTTTTGATAACAAATAACAAAGCGAGAAAAATTGCCTCAATTACAGACTTAGTCATAAAAGAGTCATTTGCTGGCGACAGCTGCCAATTAATTTCGTGCTAAGTATATATTTATTTCACTCAGTTAGTCCATATATAATGTCCTCGGTAATAGAGCTTTTCAAAATAACTCCTCAGTTTTAGCAAAGTTCAACAGTTTGAAAAGAAGGTTTATAGTGGTTTTATGCGTTTAATATCCAACCTTATTCTTTAAAAACATACTATTCATTACGAAACCTGAAAACCAACTCATACTTGTGCCTTTGCATAACTTACAGGAAATACAAAATCGAGCTGCTTTTTCAACATACATCTGATTTAAATAGCACGTGCTCTGATTTTGAGTAGGATAAGCAACCAAGGTTCTGGTGCAGAATATATTAATGAAAGGCTTTATACTTCTTTTATTTTAATTTAGTTCATTACTTTGATATTCATTTTTATACGACGTAATCTTAATACCGTCAAAAAAATTGAGACTTAAAAGCCTTGTTGGCTATCTCATTATCTGGTAGAAGGCTTTCCCATCACGTTCACATTTCCTTCCTAGGGTTGAACTGTTGACGCCCGAAAAATATGTTTTAAGCTTTTACGAGTTCGCGCTGACATAATGTCCGTAGTCGGTGAACCATAGGTGTATTCAGTTTTGATTCAGAGAGCTTGCACTCAATTGGAAAATTCTAAGGAGAAACCGAAGCTTAAAATTATCTGAAAAATACATGATTTATTGTAGAATGCATGGTATTATTTTATTATCGTTATTAATCGTTTCATCCCGTATCATGAATGTTTGAATATTAAAGTAGAAAGGTGATGTCGTGTAAAATATAAATTAATGCATCAAGTTGAAACGATAGGAATTATGTAGATATGTATCTTCTTTTAATCGAATAGTAGTTTATCAAATGCTCGTAAAATTTGTTGCAACTACGATATTGGAGTTGCTACATAATTTAAAAAAGATTTTTTTTTTTTCAAACTAGATTTTGGCTCCCGTCGGATGGTATAACAATGTGAGAGCGAAGCATGAATTAAAATAGAATATTCTGAAGAAAAAATATTTCAAATAAAATTTTTGTTTTTTAATTAGCCGTTCATTTTCACTAATTTTAAAGACTGATTTATATTTTATTGCATTGAGTTTTGATACTTTTCCTCTTTAAGAGAAATTCGTCATAAAATAGTGAATGAAAAGTAAACCTGTCTCTATAGAGACAGGCTACTTGTTAAAGATAACTCATAGTGCTCATTTTCTAACACTTTAGTAAATTGATAAATAAATAGACTGATTAGGATGTTTCATTTCTTCCAAAGTTGTGATTTTCATACTACTTTGCATGCGGCCCCAGCCTCAGTGATGTAAAAAGATATGCATGAATATTTTCGGGAAGATTGGTTTATATTTAGAGGTCACTTGGATGATTTTTATAAAAGTAAGTAAAAAATACAATATTTCAATATTAATTATTTTGATGGTAAACTGGAAGTGTATAATATTAATGTTTTTAGAGGTATAAGGCTGTATGATAAATAAAATAGTGGTTACATTAATCAACTTTAATCGTTTTCAATGATACAATGCATTCTTTTCGTTTGGTAACGATTTTTTCGCGATGCTCGACTGTCCTCAACCAGAATTGTTACTCATTCTTGACCAATTCGTTAAAACTTTTTTATCAAAGTAATTGAATCGCTTATTTCAAAAATCAGTCGAAAGAAAACATTTATATCATCACATTAAATTATTCAATCACACTTTTTATTGAAAGAAATATATTTAAATAGTTATGTGCAGATTTCAGTTTAAAATATTTAAATCTTTATAGGTTTTTTTTAATAAGGATAAAAATACTTTTAAACATACCTTTAGTGCTTGTCGCTTGACTAGTTCTTGTAATAAACAGTTCAATTTTTTCTTATACTCTACGGCTTTCTTATACTCTATCATAGAGAGCTGTTTCCGATCCTAATTACAGATATGAGTACCTGATCAAGAAGTTTTAATCTGGGAATTGAATGTAATTCTTTCGTTGCAAGAGACGAAAACTCGTCATCACTAGGTACTGCTGCTGGTAATGATGCCATAGCTATGTACTAACTCTCACGAATTTTGATGCCTTCTCCTCAACTCCCTAATGAAGTTAATATTTCACGAATTATCATCAGCACTAACTCCTAATAAAAGGGATTTTTTATTGATTAGAATTTCGGGAAAAATCCTAATGATAAGACGATCACGGGTGCAAAAACAAAACATAGCATATACAAGTATAAAAATAATATACATCTTGTTATTTTTGAAACATGTTTCTTTCTTTTTACTTTTACTGTTTTTTTTTTGAAACTTTTATCTGGCAAAAAACACGGTAAAATTTTAAATCATTTTTTAACCATAAAAATTGTTTTTTTTTTCTTTTAAACTTTGAAAAAGTAATAATAGTATTCTAAATAATTTATCTTTGGGCCCTGTCAGATTTCCGAATGTTAAATTTCGGTTTTTATATGGGCTTAGATTAATCAATTTCTACTTATATTTTTAAAACCCCTTCTATATTCTTTTTGTGATTAAATTTATTCATGCAAAGTAAACAAAATTTTTATATTTCAATGTTGGTAGTGTCTAATATAACCAGCTTATTGACTTCAACAATAGATTTGCATTATTCATGTTTTATGAATATTTTTCTCAAGTCTAGAGATACTGAAAACAAATAATTATTTCTTTAAAACATTGTAGCTGCAAAGGAAGCAAAATAGCAGCTGTCATAAACAATAATCGAATTCAAGAAAAGAGCTTGGAAATGCACACGCCGTGGTGCCAAAGTTCACTACTGAAATAACAGCCGAAAAAGTACACTAGAGGTGCCCAAACTAGAGGGAATGGGGGTATAGTGGGGCCATTGACATTTTTGGGCCTTTTTAAAGGATGTTTTGATTTTTATTTTGAAGGGATCTCGCTCCAAGAGGAGTTCTCCGTTTTATTTGGGGGTGGGGGGGGTGCATATTTGCTCTTTGCTCTTGGAGAACATGGGGACCCCTGAGTAAACTATTACATACAATCGAAACCAATGATCACACATGCAACGAAAATCTGGAAGATAAAAAAAAATAAGCAGAAAATGCGTAGGAAAAACACGTTCTTTCCTATTCAGAAACTTAAAATCAATCAATATATAAATAAGTAAAATAAAATAAAAATGAATAAACGAAACTCGAAACAGCTGCCAAATGAGTCGCGAATTCCTTTTTTTTAAGCCTTAATTACGGGCATTCTAATGAATTTAGAATGCTCTAACTAAGTTCATTTAAAGTCAAGCCAAATTAGGTCGGTTCAAACAAAATCGCTTTTAACTGAAAAAACAAAAGAACATCATGGGTAAAAAAATAGGGGAAAAACATTTTTTTTTACCATACAGTTCAAATCATAGAAGAAACTTTGTTCGCCTCTCATACTTAATGCAAAAAAAGAGGGACAACTTTCAACAGGAACCTATTTACTACTTCGAAGTTTTACATTAGGCAGTAATTCACAAAAACATCATGTTACTGCAATATCTCACCAAATAAAAATGCTGCCAGTATGTGTTACTCAATGTTTTTCACTTACATAAAAAATGCATTTGGGCATTATATAAAATTGTGTTAACTCCAATTCAAACGTTGAAAACAAATGAACTTTTCGAAGACCAGAAGCTTAATTGCATTTTCTATGACATAATTTATAGTTAGCTTTCGACTGATTAAATCTTTCTTACGAACTGGCTCACATAGCTACGCCCTTACGATTGGTATTTGTTGTTCTTTTAAAGTTTGTGGAACTGGCTGTTGTGTATTCATTTTTTAAGTGGCCTTTTTTTCTCGAGGTGTCAAGTAAGACGTAACTTCAATATTATTTTTAAAGTAAAGATTAACAGGGGAATTTTTGAAGAGAGAAAATGAACGAAGAGTTAATTTTTCATTGAAGGTTTTAACCTTGAATTGTTATTAAAAATATGTATGTCAGTAGATCTAACACACGCATAAAATTTTCAACCTAACACACATTTAATATTGAAAAAAAAACTTTATTTATAATTTTTCCTTTAAGTATTGTTTTTATTTATTTTATTTTTAGTTTTTTTACTTTGAACAGTTTAAAAAGATGCACGTTAAAATTATTCATACAAAACATAAATTTACTGAAATTAACTTTCATATTAACTAAAGTCCGCACAGTTTTTGCTGTTCTTTCAGTTTTCTTTCATTGGTGGTTTGGAAAAAGTGCACGCATACTTAACGCTTACACGCTGTCATGTCATATCAGCGACAATGTTTTATCAGTGGTATTTTTTAGCCTTTTTTGATAAGCTCTTGATTTGGACGACTGTTTGAATATAATTTCAGAATGAACTCTAATATTGATAATTTTAGATTATTTCAAGTATTTGTATCGCCGAAAATATTGAACACACACATATAGGTTAGTTTTTTTAAACATTAAACTCTTTTATGAAAAAAAGTAATAGAACAACTGTTTTTTTTGTAAAGTCACATTAAATGTAAACTCATAAAAAGTTAAAGAAAATATTTTACGTCAACGAAATGTGCAGAAGCGCCCCGATGGGACCACGCGAGAGGTCACTGTGACCTCCAAAAAATTTCCTTATTCGGTAAATTTTGCGGAAGGTTCGACAATTTGAAGATAATATTGCAACATTGAAATTATTTGCTCTTCTTAATTTAAAAAACAATTTAAAAAAAAAAAAACAATTTTTAAAGAAAATAAGTTGTTTTCCAAAATGTTTTTTCTCATTAAATGTTATGCATGTACGACATGTGTGCTTGTATTTTATCATTTGGCAAATTGATAATTTTTCCCCTCCCAAAAATTTTAGCTCGGGGCACCTTTGGAAATGTGGAATTTGAAGATAATATTGCAACTTTGAGATTATTTGCTCTTCTTAATTTAAAAAACAATTTAAAAAAAACAATTTTTAAAGAAAATAAGTTGTTTTCCAAAATGTTTTTTCTCATTAAATGTTATGCATGTACGACATGTGTGCTTGTATTTTATCATTCGGCAAATTGATAACTTTTCCCCTCCCAAAAATGTTAGCTCGGGGCACCTCTGGAAATGTGGAATTTACGTTAAGTTGAATTTACATTTTTAATGATGCTAATGATAATCCCTTTTTATCCGTAAGCCAGGGCTTAAATTCTAACAAAAGTAAATGAGCCCTATTGTCTTTAGAGTTTATTTGCATGCCTAAATAGCCTGAATTCCGTCAAGTATATGAAAATTTACATAAACCTGAAAAGAAGTGGCGGAACCAAGCTCCCGTGCAAATAAAGTCCTGGCTAAACAATACGTGAGAGAAAAATACAAAATCTTTGTCCATGTCCTGTGAGTTTCCAGACACAAAATTGGTTCCCGTGTTCAAACCGTAGATTTTAGGGCCTGAATGTTCCATCTTCTAGAGTCGGAGCTTCCGTAAGTTTTATCGATGGGGGTTGAACCATTTGGGGAAATGGGAGGAGGCAGATTTACGGCAGAGCAGGAGCTGGAATATTGAGGTTGGTATGCCACGCGTGACAGGCAGGATGGAAATCGTCCTTAGCGTTTGGGGATCGGGCCATTATCACGCCCTCGTGCATGCTGTCAGGGGATGAGAGGGGAGGTTGAGGAGCGAGTTCTTTGTGTTCCTTTTTTTTTTCCACCTGTAATCTAGTTTATGTAATGTACTGATACTGTACCGATGCTGCTATCCAGTAGAGGTATGGTTTGAAGGGTTTAATTGAGTAGTGACGGGGGTTTCAAAACTGCAATCCAAAAAAATGAACTGTTGTTTTTACAGTATAATACTGGCAGCCGAGGTTCCAATTTAAAACTGTAAACTGAGCAGTAATAAACTGTAAAGCCAGCAATTTTACAGTTTCTTACGGTAAAGTTAGAAATTTTACAGGTTATTGCTGTAAAATTTAGCTGTATTATACTGTAAAAACAACAGTATAATACTGGCAGCTGAGGTTCCAGTTTAAAACTGGAAAATGCACGGTAATAAACTGTAAAATTAGCAATTTTACAGTTTCGTACTGTAAAAGTAGAAATTTTAGTTTATTACTGTAAAATTAGCAATTTTTAGTTTATTACCGTAAAACTAGCAGTATTATACTGTAAAAACAACATTCATTTTTTAGTGTGGCTGTATCCGTTCTGCCTTCATAATTTAAAAGCCCCAAATCCAAATTTTGCTGCAGTTCATTTTTATAGATTTTTTGTCGCTCGTTCAAAGATATAGTTATCCAAGAAATTTAAAATTGTGTGCCTGTAGGGTTCTAGCATTTATGAAGATTAAAAATGTATGTCGTCTTGCTTTTCCCAATATTTTTTTCCCTTGGAGAATATAGCTTTCTTTCTTATAACGGTAGCGTTTCAAAAAATTAGGATCAGGCGCTATGTATGCTGCCGTGCTAAGCGCAAAAGTAGTATCTGCAATCGAGCTCAAACTGAGAGATTACTCTTTAAAGTTTTCGCTTCCATGTATTTGATTCAGATGATGCTTTTTCAGAATTGTTTTTAAAATATTTCCCTTTCTCAAATGACCATAAAACTTTGTATTTAGGTAAAATGTGCCCATAAAGAACCCCCTGATGACAATAACTCAATTTTGTTAAAATGTGCAGATAAGACTTTCGTGCTTTGCACGGCAGTATAAGTGGTGTCATGTTTTGAGGAGAGAGTGTTCACGAAATTGTGTTTAGTATTAAATGTTTTACTTACACTGCATTATTCAGGTAAATTTAAGGTTACTGTCAGCTTTGTTTAAATAATTTTACCAATAAAAACGTTAAGTGGAGTGAATATTTTATTTAGTTGCATTGCTAATTTTATTACTGAAAATTGAAAGAAAAATGGTGAGCGCATTTATGTTTTTATAATGCAAGGTATTTTAGATATTATCATTTATTTACATTCATGAGCATGTAGTTTCGGTTTTGTAGCTTTTAATATCCTGTTAGATACTGCTCCTGCAAATGAATAGTTTTATTTTCTGCACAAGTGCAGCTGTTAAAGCGAAGGAAAATGCTTGCGTCAACAGCGTATGCATTTTTAAAGTTTCCTTTCTTTATTTTCTTTTTCCTTTCTTTTAATAAATCCTCACAGTAACCAACAGTAAATAAAACAGTGAGAGAAAAAAATGAGAGAAATGCACGCGGAAGATTAAACTCATTTGCATAGATGCAAGGCCACAAATGATGATGTGAAATCGACTGCTCCATTTCGAAATATCGTGGGTAGCTTAGAACGAAAATGGTGGCCTCGAATTTTTTGGCGAAAAATAATCATTCCACTACCATTCAGTTTATGGAGCTGTTACGAATGATTGCGTACCACTAATATGCGCATTAATCAGGAAAATACTGAATTTTGCTCAAATCTCATAATAAATGTTATCATAGAATCTAGCTTTCTGTTTCGGTGCGTGCGCACACGCCTTTTCTTGCCAAAACTAACTCCCGTATTTTAGTTTCATTCTGGTTGTAGTGTTGTTTTTATCGGGATATAAGCGGATGAATTACTAACTCTTATTTTTTTTTCAAAACAGCTTATGAATAATGCCTTGCTTCTGGTAATAACCCGCAAAAATTGTATTTCGTCAGAGCTTGGTTTGACATATTTATAATAAAAAAATGTGGTAAATGATGATGGCAAAAAAAAAAATCAAAAATATTCTGCTTCATAACCATATTTTTACACCAAAAAAATGTATATTGCATAAACGCTTGAAAAATACAACACTAAAAAAATAAGTTGTTTTTACTGTATAATACTGAAAGCAGAAAATTCAGTTTAAAACTGTAAAAGCGCAGTAATAAACTATAAAACTAGTTATTTTAGTTTATTACTGTAAAACTAGTTATTTTGCAGTTTATTACAGTAAAACTAGTTATTTTACAGTTTATTACTGTAAAACTAGCAATTTTACAGTTTGTTACCATAAAATTAACAATGCTACAGTTCATTACCATTAAATTAGCTGTACTATACTGTGTAATACTGGCAGCAGAGATTCCGGCTTAAAACTGTAAAATGCACAGTAATAAACTGTAAAACTAGCAATTTTTCAGTTAATTGCTGTAAACTAGCAATTTTACAATTTACTACGGTAAAATTTGCAGTTTTACAGTTTATTACTGTAAAATTAGCTGTATTATACTGTAAAAACAACATTCATTTTTTACAGTGAAGTATGCAAATACAATTTCATGGTAAGATCAACTGTCACTCTTTAGAAGGAAAAAACCCGTTGTGTGTGAATTACTTTCCTTTAAACCTCATCGTAACGGCTTAAATACAGACGGCACGGGAAAATAATCTCAGAGTAATCAAAGATTCGCGCTATAGCCCCTTTTTAGAAGCAGGTTGTTCTTGATGACTATCAAATCACATTGCTTTGTGTTGCATAGGCGTAGGAAAGTAAGAATTGTAAGGTCACGGGCATTGCTCAAACAGTTTTGTTTCCCCTTTCTGACTCGATTTTAATAAGTGAAAGAGTAAAAGGTTCACTAGCCTAACTAAAAGAAATATCTTTCAAAACAGGACTACGTTCGTCGGCTCAGACTTCATAAGAAAATGATACTAATTATCGACCTTTATGAAAACTTTTTCTGAATAGTATTAAGTTCTCGGGTTTTGAATTCAATAGAAAGTTGCGAGTCCCAACCCCCTCCCAAGCAAATAACTCTCGCCAAAGGAGAAATTTCTCTCCATTTTTACATCCAATGTAAGAGGAATGTTTGTGGATTTCTCCCTTCAATTTCGGAAAATGGGCTATGGAGTGTAAGAACAATTAATTCAAGAGATCAAGAAACAGAAGAAAAAAAAACATCCGACACCGTTATCCGAAAGTTTTAATTTATTAGTTTATTAACTATGTTTGTTCATTTACCTTATTTATTTTTCGTTGATTTATTTATTTTGATGCTAAATTTAATTATCTAAAGGATATTGAAATTGATATAAGTATTTTTTCTAAATATAGAAATTAAAGTCAGATAGGAAAAATGTTCTTTATTTCTTCAAAATTTAACAAATGTGACGAAACAATAAAATGGAATGATTTTCTAAATAAGTAAACAGGCAATACTGTAAAATTAACAAAAGCCTATTAGTAAATCCTATTAATACGTATAGATGAATAATATTATTTATTTAGCAAACATGTGTGAAACATTTTAGAAAACATTTCGGATTGACTTGATTCAAATGCAATTGATTTGCAACCTACTAAAAGTGAAACAGCTATTGATTAGATTTTAAAAGCACTCTAAAATTGCTCAACTCATTTTTTGTGCTTGACACATAAACAAACTTTCCACAAACTTTGAAATATCTGCATTCTAATATATAATCAAAAGCAAAAAAAAGTTACTACGCTTCAGGAAAAATCCTTTGTTGTAGAACAATAGCCTGATTAGTTTAAAAAAAACTAAAATAAAAATTTGAAAACAAAAACGGAGCAGCTTTCGCTGTTAATGAAACGCAGTACGTAATAGTATAGCATGTTAAGAAAAATATTTCTTAAAAAAACTTTTATGTACATCTTTAAATGTGAATAAGAAAAATTAGTGAATAATGAATGAAGTAAGAAATTGAATGACACAATATTCAATATACTTTTTTTTTTTAAGAAAATTAACTAAGAATAACGTAAAAATGTCAATTTTCTATAATTCTTTTTATAGAAATTTACTTTAGTAAATGCCTTTTAATTTGAAAATACCGCAAGTGCAGTCCAGAATATTAATCCCTCTATTATGTGCTTAAACTTCCATTGCGTCTTTGAGTTTTCTTCCAACGGCAAAGTCAGGGTCACTGATTTCTTCCCCTATTTCGAAACATGTTAACAGTTAACTCATTCTTTTTCTTTCGAAATCACTAAAGACAATGCATGAATTTCGAAAGAAAACACTTGCATATGTTGTGGTTCACAATTTCCAATAAAAACCATTGTGCTCTTCGAAATATGAAAAGATCATCAAAAGATTCTCAAAACTCGCATGAATTTATGTGGCTCTTACAGGGTTCTTAAATTTAGTAGAATTAAGTTCTCGTGGTATCAGCGGTTTGTGCTTGGAAATGGAAGCTAAAAAGCAATACTGTAATTTGGAGTAATCGCCGAAAAATCCAGAAATAAAATGAAATATTTCGAGTGTTTTGAGAAAACTAATAAATCTTGTTGCATTTGTCTGACGGAAGTTAGATCAATAAAATTTCATTGTTATCAATCGATGATTGACGCGGACATATTTAACATGCCATTAATCATGGATGACTCATAGTATACTTTTCATCAATCCACGTCCGTCATCAGTACCCCATAATAGACTTTTCATTTAAACAGTGAATATATTGTTGGATATTGAGGCATTTGATGTATTTATTTTTTAGTGATAAAATTCATTTTCATGTTCAATCACTTTTTTACTACAGTGTAACGTTTACGTAAGGTTTTAAAATATTTAAAGCCTATTTCTCTCTGAAGTTAATGAAATAATTCTAATTATTTAAAATCTAAATAAGTTGAAATTTTAATGTCACGTGACTCCTACGGGGGAAATATTTTGCAGTGTTGGAGCACAGCGAAAATTGAACTCGCTGTATAAATGCATATTTTTTACAAGTTTGCTCCGTTGTGCTAGAAGTCTCCTCAAAAGGAAATTTAATACAGTAAAAAGGTACAATTTGGTAAAATATTCTCTTATAAAAACAAAACATTTCTTTCAAGTACATTTTTAAAGACCTGTTTCAAGTGAAAACTGTTGAAATTAATAATTTCGTCTTAACAGCTTTTAATCTTAAGTTTTCCTAGAAAAAAAAAAGCCTCTGCCAAAACTTTGCCACTCAAGAAAATACAAATCATTCCTACATAATGAGCCTAAAACTCTTCAAAAACTTAGAGGAAAATTTTAATGACCCTAAGCCGTAAATAAAACTTCTTCTACTGTTCTCAATCCTAAATATGCCACACTTCCTGCGTGTAACTCATCAGACTTTCTTGTCACGTTCACAGATATGTCTTGTAGACCTACAGGTTTCACAACTGACTCAGAACAACATTCTAATCTACAGGTCGAGTACTTCAATCTGATGGATCTCTGAAACCTTTCCAGGTATGCCCTTTGCATACCAAAGGGTCTCAACTTGAATCCATTAAGTAGGCAGCCAGCAATTTCATCGTACATTAGCATCTTTTACAAGCTTACAGAGCTTATTTGGTCATCTTTACCTATTCTTAATATCAACAGTCATTGCCATTTTTTCCCGTAGCTAATGTGCTTGAGGAAAACAGCCTTTTATTTTGATCAGTAATTAGGATTTATATGTTTATGTTCAAAGGAGCTGTCCGAAATAAAATACAAAAGCAGCCTAACATAATTCAATTTTACTCTATCACGTCGACTAATAAAAGGAAACAGTACATATATATTGCATTAAAGTAGGATACAAGTTTTAGACTCTTGCTGAATCTGCATGTTATTAAGTAGGCATCCAGCAATTTCATCACACGTTATCATCGAGTGAAACCTTACAGCATGTATATGGTCATCTTTTAACACCAAAACAGTCATTGTTTTTTTATGTGTTTTTTTTTCTACTATTTTTCTTTTGATGGCTGTTCAGAATTTACATGTCTGCACCTACAGGTACGAAATAAAACATAAGCACCAACTGACATGAAGCAAATGCCTTTTGCTTCATGTGAAGCCTTTTACGCCGAGCAAATTAATGGAAGGACAAAAAAAATTACGTTGCATTAAACCAGGTGATCGTTTTTAGAAAGTCCTTGTGTAGCATGATTTTATTCAAATCTTAATTATCATTTACTCTTATGCTGAATATCTGTTTTTTCCATTTTTAATTTTTCTTTATTTTTAGAAAACAATAGGAACTATTAATTTATTTATTTTTTAATAGCAAGAAATTACGATGCGGGCTGAGAAGTCACGCTGTCGCATCTAATCTAACTTGAACTGTTTTTATTTCAACATTGGCATGAATGCGCAATAGATTTACAGTTGCTTTTTATAGTTTGGAAGGTCAAGAGTAAAATGGGCGATAAAACGCAATTTAGCAATCCTATTTTAGTGATCACAATTATCATGTCTCTTGTTATTCGTTAAAAATGTCTTTTAAATGTCATAGTTTTATATATAAGGCTAGAAGCAGAAGGATGTAAGAGGAAGTTTTAAAGTTTTGGGTAAAATACGTTTAAACCTCAGATTGTAGGTAGGATTTTATTACAAATTTTTCTTAAACCATTATATATAGCAGCACCTACCAAGGCTCCTAGTACTATCTCTTGCCCCAAAACGGAGGAGAAGTTATCCTATCTTATATACTGGTTATCTCCAAAGTTTTAATTTTAACCCTTACAATCCCTCTTGCGGTTCTTACTGCCTCATACGGTTTCAAATTCTTGCAATTTTCATTGTCAGTAAATAATTTCGCTAGTACTTTTATTTTCTATTTACTATTTCAGTACCATAAGGCACACGAACCATCCCAAGTGAACGTTTTATTTTAAAATTATTCAGAAAATCAAATTTTACGCAAAATAATATCTCCATAAAATATAATCCCCGACTGCATTGACTGCAGTTGAATCGATTAGTTTTCAGCTATTCATTAATGTATTCAGTTCTAAGGCATTTATATAATTACGTGCCAAAGGACAATGGGAGCAGGTAATGATTTCATTGAATAGTTAAATGAATAAGTTAAACTGCTTTAAGTCCGAAGAGTTTTTCAAAGAAATAGACTTCTTTTCGAGGTGATATGATTGCCCCTTTTTTTACTCTTACATGAAAACGTACAAAGATTCCGGAACGGATTAATCAAATAATAAAATTCGTTTTCCCTTCCTACGCATATTTCTGAAGAAATTTTAATGAAACTCAAAAGTATTACATACCATAAAAAAAGTCATACGACTGTGGAAAATATCCAGCCATTATAATTAATTTTACTTGAACGCAAGACGGCGCTCTGAACTTTTTCATTTATGCAAATCAACTACCAGGGATTTAACTGTTAGTTCTATCGCGTTGAATGTCTTATCATTTGTATCGATGTTGTTAGTCGTAGTTGCATGACCACCATAGTTTGAAAGGGCAACCAGGAAGCACTAAGGATAGTTAACTGCAAATAAAGTAACTTGATTTTACAGATAGTTGCCTTTTTTTGGCAACAGCTATCCAAATGCATGATTTTTGAGATGTAGTATTCATATTCACTCCCATAATTTCATTGAAAAAAAACTGATAAAAAAGAAAAAGAAGAGTTTTTTTTTGTTGTTGTAAGAAACCGAATATGAATTTTGGTAAGACTGACACTCGGCCTCCAAAGTAAACTTATTTTATCATGTTGGTTAAAAAACACAAATAAGGCAAAGAAAAAGTTTCGGGTGATGCTTAACCCTACACTGCATGGTGTTGCCAATTGGCTACATGGACAATTTGTCCTCCTTATGAACAGCAGAATGTAGTCATAAGGCAACTCAATGCATAAAAAGCAAGTATTGGGTATATTTAAAGCAATTATCACCATTTATCCTCCATGCATCGCAGCACTGGTCTGTTACATGCTCTTAAATGAATCCAAATGGATAGCTTTTAAAATCACTCAAACTACCATGTTTTGAAATTATTTTTTACAATGAAATATTTTTCTTCGTCTTTTAAAAAAATAACATGAATAAAATAAACATTTATCTTTCGTTTAAGATGCGTTTAACATCAAAATAATTATTTGGAAAAAATCTAGGACATAATACACGTCTGTAGCCATTTGGCAACATTATGCAGTAAGCATCCAGAGAACACTTCGATTCATCTCTACAATTCATGAAGTATGTGCTTTGTTTATGTTTCGCGCTAGCTTCTTTCTCTTTTTGGAAGGTATAATATAATCATGCGGACCCAAAAGTGGTACTTTCGGCTGTTCTACCGTTTATAAGACCTCGCAATTATCAATGCTTAGTTGATGTTCAACAGAGTGAACAAACGAAAAATCAATCGGGAAAAGCCTTTAAAACGTGTTCACTTTAGATTTCAGTTAGCACAAACGTTGTGCTTACACGGACAAGTAAAGTCATTAATAATTTTAAAATATAGTTTTGAAAAAAAAAAACTAAAAAATACGCTTTTACATTGGAATGCGCTGTGATCATCACGGGTTTCCCTCTGATTTTCAAAACTACTAAATATCCGCACTTAAGTTTACATGTGTACTTATAATACATCAATATGCAATACAGTTTAGCCTTTAGTATTAAAAATAATATTAAATATATTACTTTTATATTTGCAAAGAACGTAAATTTTATCTTTTATTCAGAGTTACATACATACATACATACATACATACATACAAACAAACCCACATGTGAAATTAATAAAAGCGTATTAAAAAGAGACCATGAGCTACAGAGGAACTAGTTACAAACCAAAAAAAAAAGAGAAAAGAAAGAAAGCTTGCGCGAGAGAGCCTCCAAAAGACATCAGATTTGACAGAATTGATCATCGGAAAGTACAAGTACATATAAAAAATAATGTAAAATGTCAAAATGTAAAGGATTACAAGAGTACAGTGTACCAAATGTTCAACTCCTCTATTTTTTTACAAAAAAGAACTAATTTCAAGACTATCATTTACAATCATTTTTATCTGTTGAATGCATGGTGTAGCCATTTGGCAACGAAACTATTTTTAATTAGAAAGGGGTGAAAATTTAGAGTTAAATTTTTTTAAATATTTTTCCATGTTTTCTTATTACATTTACAAACACATATATTTTTTTCTACGAAAAATAAAAAATCATGCAGTGTAGGGTTAATCAATAAGCGATTTCTTTAGTTAATAAATATTGTATGCTTCATTTTGCTTTATTTGACCAAAGAAACTTTGACGCATTCAAATTATTTCACTAACATATAAAGAAACCTTTAAAAGAAATTGGTGAAAATATTCGCTTTATTTCGGCCGCTTTGAAACAAATAATAATATCAAAAAGAAAAAGCTAATCCCCTGTACATTTTCGAAAACCAATTTCCACAACTTTTGTTTCATTGTCGGACTACTTTAACTGTGAGTTGATGCATCACAGATAATTCAATGGTGTTTTCGCTTCAGGAAACATGAAAATGGTTATAAGGAAGTGCTCCTTGCATCAATAAAATAATGATTACCATGTAGAAAGCAGATCATGAATTCGAAAAATTTGTTTCCAACCGAATAGTTTGCTTTGCTGCTAAAATATTACCGTACAAATCGGGTAAACGAAAAAGCAACAGCCGCCATCAAAAGCCTTACATTAGAATAATACATGTTTTATCTTTAATTATTTAGGTCTTTTTCATTTCTGCTTTCTTTTTTTTTTTTAATTTACCGTTTGAAACCGAAATTTTTCTTTTGACGACAAGGTTTTATGAATTTCAGTTCTCGTTTATAATTATAGAAATCTTTTTGTTTCCTTTTGTTTTTCGTCATTCGCAGACTAGAGTAAGATACTTATATTACGTAGTATTAAATGCTCTGTAACTTTATATTTTACCTAAAAGTATCTTTTGAAAGCACCGAAGATCCAAACCAAAATACAGTGAAATAGCATTATAACGAACTTCAAAGGGAGAGCACATTTTCTTCGTTGCAAGGAGAATTCCGGTATAATTCAACTCCATCAATTTTATGGCAATTGAATCCGGACTGAAAATGTACTTTGCTGAAAGAGATATTTCGTTGCATTGGTTTTTCTTAATAATATAGGGTGAGTTCTGGTAAGTGCGTACCCTTTTTTTCAAAGTTCATGTTCTCAAGGATGCTGCTCTGTTGAAAAATCTTGTACAGTCACAATTTTTTTTTAGTTTTCTTTCCAGATCCTTTACTAAGATTTTCAAGCATATAATATGTCAAATAAACCATAAGCATAATTTTTGTGACCTGGTTTATGACACCTATTCTAAGGTACGCACTTTCCCTACCTAGCGGGGTAAGTGCGTCCACCTTAAATTATGTGAATATGAGCAGGAAAAAACTTCTGGCACATATTAAATATGTTAGGTAGTTTCCTTGGGATAATTCCTAAAACTAGAGATCAGCACTTTCTTGCATGGATGAAACGCAATCAGTGATATATCCCACGTGTCTTGCGAACAACTGTGATTTGAAGATTGAGAGTTGTGTCTGGGATTCTTCCTTTGTCCTTTTAGTAGGACAAAGTGAGCAAATGTAAGTTGTTTTTATTTAGTAATAATCACTTATAGTCTACATAGTTTATTTTGGTTTAATACATTAATCAGTCTGTGTTTAAGCCAGGGTTCGCACTTACCCCTTCTTAAATGTAAGATGAGACATGTGCGTCCAATAGCGTTGTTGTAAGTGCGTACCCCTGTGATTTTCTTTAACTCTATTTGTATGGTAGATCGTTAGGTGAAATGAGTGAACAATTCGTTTTTTTTCTTTTCTTTTTTTTTTTTTTTTAATAAATACGGTTTTAAAATATTTTTCTTATTAGAACCAGCAGCAGTAAGAAAAAACACAAAATAAAGAAAAAAAAGGAAAATAATTGATCATGCTATGATACTTGTACTTTTTTTTTTTCTTGTACATTGAAATAGTTTTTCACAAGGTGTTCTTAATTTTCTTAGATATAATTTATTCGTTACTCCACCTTCGTTTTTTGAATCAGTTGGTTCCTTATTTAGTGTTTCACTTAATTTCATTGCTTCATTTGTCATTCTGGTTTAAATTAAGTATAGCTTATGATCGCTTATTTCAACGAAAAATTTACTAACTAATATCTAAAAGCAAATATATTTCAGAAGTAATGAATGAAATTGAAATCTTATGCCGCATTCACTGTAAATATAAATACTTGATGGAAATGATGTCGGATTTATCATCGGCTTATAAAAGAGTTATAAGCAAAATTAAAGGTGAATTACGAGAGTCGGATTTTTTACGTAATGGTACACAATTGCCTCATCATAATGGTACGCACTTGCTCCGCATAATAGTACGCATATGCCTCATGATAGTGGTACGCACTTGCCCCATCATAATGGTACGCACTTACCCCAACCTTACTTTAAAGAAAGGGAAAGTGCGTACCGTCATATAAACAAATTTTAGTTAGAGTCTTTGATCAAAATACCCCATGTATTTTATTAGTAGCTATTACTCAAAGGAAACAACTTGCATTTCTTGACTTCAATTGCTTGGTATGACTACAAGAGAAACTGAAACAAAACCTTCTCTATCTTTACTTTAGAATTTTTTTGAAGACATTTAAGTTGTCTCTGATTGTGTTTCGTCTATTGAATCCAGGCCTGAATTCTACCTATTGAAATTATCATTAGACAGTTATCTAACATAGTCGATGTGTTGCAGAAGCCATTTCAAGACAGTGTTCATATAATTCCCAGTGGACGCACTTACCCCGTGGACGCACTTACCAGAACTCACCCTATTCAATATATTAAAGATTTTGAAAGTTCGTTTTGTTTCAGAGCTGTGTTTGGTAATAATATCTTCAGGTTTTATAAATAACCTAATCATCACCAGGAACGGACAGAGTGGCTCGGAAAATATAAAGTTCCTTTTATTTTCCGGTCGACTTTTGTTTTGGCCACACTGCATAATGAACATGCTGTACGTCACGTAATTGTTGTTTCTTTTACGAGAGATATTTGAGCAGAGCTGGCTCCCAATAATAAATTGATTTGCATTCTGGTACTGAGATGCAAGGTTAAGCAGATGGTTGTGCATGATCTGAAAACAAAGAGATTGATTTCAAAACCTCGATGGCCAAATGTCTTCCGTAAAAACAACAACAGAAGCATGGCATGTACGCTTTTTGTGTAAAAAGGGTTTATAGAAAAGTATAGGTTTTAATTTCTCCAATTTGAAGCCTGGGAGAAGCCTCGCAAGGAATGTGGGGTACTGTGAAATAGTAAAAATAACCTATATTTTTCAAAACGAACAAACTGAAAATCACACTACATTTAAAAAAAAAATAAACGTATGTTTCTCATAAAAAATAAAAAAAATTTCATAAAAATTTTTGTTATTTTTGGCAGTAAAAGTGCACCTTCCAAAAATTGGAAATTATTCACTTTTTTTTTTTGATTTGGTAAAAGTGAAAAATTAAATATTTTTTAATGAAATATTTTTTAATATATTATTTAAAATATCTTTCATTACATTAATATTCATAAATGAATGAATAAACAATAAAAAGCAATCAAAGAATTTTTTTTTATTAATGCATGAGAAAAAACAAATGAGTGAATAAAATGGGGAATGAATTGGAAAATAAAGGAATGAATGAATAAATTAGTGAATAAGTGAAGGAATGTAAATGAACTAATTAATGAATGACAACGTAGCAGATTAAATAAATAAATGAGGGAATGAATAAATAAACAAAATGAACTGTTTCCCCTGGCCTCATTCATTCCCCCTTGTTGACTTGACAAATTGTGTAAATAATTTAAAATTGAAACAGGATTAATGTTAAAATAAGTATTGCGCTAGGCATTAGTAGATTTTAATTAATACTCAAAATATTAACAACAAGAACTTTACCATTTTGTAACAACAGAAAATAACTTTGATAAGCCGAAAAGTTGTATTATACAATATGTGTATCAAATTTTGGAAAATGGCTTGTACTACTTTTTCCCTTTATAATATTTATTTTTTGATTGGAATCAAAAATATGTTTAAAAACATAGTCAAAATATTGCTGAATAGGTGCCTCTCCGCGCTACCCCACATATCTCTTCATTCAAATTAAATGAAGTTCTTGATCGGCGCAATTTTTTCCTTCCCCAAAAAATATCAATATGAGAAAACATAACCGCTCGTCTAGAACAAATCTTGTTCGCTAATACTACGGCTGATGAAGCAGAAGAAATGTGTCTGTCATTTTAGTCTGCATGAAAACTGCTTTGCGATAACGGCTTTTTAAGAACGTTATCCAATTGTGAGAAACATAATTTTATACTTAGATACTGAAAATGTAATAAATATGTGATACGTTGCTTTGAGATTTCAGTGTATACATACATACATGCTCAGCTTCTGGTAATTCAAACGCAGCTGAGATCTCTAAATTTAGCATAAAGAAGCACATACCGTATTTTTCGCCGTATAAGACGCACCCAATTTTAAGTTAAATCCTCCAATTTTAATTAATCTTAAATTTATGCCGTATAAGACGGTGCGTCTTATACGCCGAAAAATACGGTAGTTACTTCAAGGGTGAGAAGTAATTTGGCCTTTTACTGACTTTTTATCAGTAGCTTATAGCTTTATTGCGTAGGATTGTTAGACAGTACGGATATATGTCGCTTGCAGTATTGTAAATAATCCTAATGCTGTGTTTGCTCCTTACAGTCGCAATGTTTTGAAATTAATGAACAAAAATGTTCAAATTTCTATAAATGGGCAATCACATTGTTTGTTTTTACGTTTGTGAAAATTTAAATATATTTTCGTTTCCCTTTTTCTGAAAAAAGCCCTGGTGAAAAATACTGAACAATAAAAAGTAACTATTATACAAAAATACCTATGAAAATTCACTTAATTTATGACATAGTCAGATTTAATAAAACTGTAATTGAGTACCTGTCTGTAGTTTTTGAGACGTCTAGAAATTAGCAAGCAGAGCCTTGTAAATGTGAATTGATTGGCACTGGTATTTATCAAGAACAATAAAAATCCTAAAAATACGGAACTTATTGCATCTGATTTGGTTCTGAAATGAAAAATAACATAAAATTTAGATATTTTTAACACGGGGTGTGAACCTCTCTATGATATTTCCAGTAAATACTTTTCGGAAACAGCTTGTAATATTTTTATGTGTATATATATATATTTATACATTTGGCAGAATTTTTTGAGGTAAAGTCTTCTAAAAAAACCTTTTTGCTATTCTGAAAGTTTAATGTGTAAACTACGCCGCCTAGGTAAAGTTTTTGTTGATCTATAATTTGGTTTTCTTTCCAATGATTCCAAATTTTCAATCTTATTTTGAATAACCTATATAAAATTTGTCTGGAATATTTGGAGAAATGAACTAAAAAAGCTCGGTATAAACATTTTTGCTTGTTATAGTTAAAATTACATTTCTTTGACAGTTAACTCAGGCCTCTTTTAGGAAATATATCCAGGAACCACAATGTTTCATACATCTCCATATACAGGGGTGCCATGATATTAAACTTTTGGGAGGAGCAAACCCTTCCAGGGGGGTCAATTGCCTCCGGCTTTCAGAAATCAATGTATTTACAAATAAGTGGGCGTGTTTTTAGCTGTTTATCCTATGGAATTTGCAGTGAGTTGGCGCCCTTTGATCCCCCTGGAAAAATTTTAAATGACGGACCCGAAGAGGTGCGATTTCTCAGTTTGCCGAATTAAACTTCGAATTTTACTAAATCACAAAATATAAGCATACACACAAAATTAAACATAATAAGAAGAGAAACAAGACATTTAAAAAAGCAACATTGTCTCCAAATTCGCCGAATCGTAGTACCAAATATACCGAATAAGGACATTTTGGGAGGTCACAGCGGCCTCCCGTGACCTCCCATCGAGGCTCTCCTGCCCATTTAGTACTTATGTTCCAAGAAAAACCATTCATAAAAACAAAACAAGGGAGTATTTGCTTATTCTTAACATGTAGGATTGTTAAGAGCGATGTACATTGTTCTGTCATTGTACAATAATTGCACTAGAGCAACGTCATAAAAGATAAAAAAAAAAAACTTTTCCTTCCCTATATTAAATGGGCTTGCTTCAGGACAATGACCGGGTCATGTACGAATCCTGTTACTCTGGAACGGGTTTAATGGCTTGATTTGACAGGGCATTCGAGGAGAAATTTCTAACTTTACCCTCTCCAATCAACTATAGAGCTTATTTTCAGTTGTTTCTTTGATCGTATCACTAAACATTAGGTTTCGTAATTTGTGACTCATTTATGTATCGACGTTTGAGGCTGCCTGAGGTTTATGCCGCAGTCATGATTTGCCTGTAGCGATATAGAACGGAAGGAAAATGATTATCTTCTGGGCACATCATTGGGAAGTGTACTTAAATAATAGTTATTGAGGATTGTGGTGATTTTTTTTTCTGGGTAGGAATTTGTATTTCTTTCTTACTGTGCCCTATTTCATCAGTTATTGTTCGAGCGCAGTTGTGCTTTTTGCTTTGATTTTTTGTAATATTTGTTCGCCTGCATTGAATGAACTATATGTCTAGCATTTTTTTTCTCTCTTTCGAATGAAATGCATTGTATATGTTCATTCCGTGGGTAAAGCGGCTGTAAGATTTTTGTTTGATAAATTCTGTAACTTGAACATACTTTAACTCTAAGCTTAAATAGCTGTAAGAAGTAAAAAAAAAACTTTGTGCAACATTTAAATTAAAAATAACCCCTGCTAAAAGCAAAATATGGCAATACACAATTACATACACGTATTTCCGGGTTAGAAAAAGCCCCTTTTTAATGCAGAAACATAACTTGTGGATGAAAAGATATCCCACAAAACATTTTGGGTAAAAACTTTTATCTGATGCCTTTTCTTTCATTAGCTCGCAATCTTTTTAAGTATAGTCAGTCGGCGCAACTTTAAGCCACAATTTCTCTATGTTAAACTGTCCTGCTCATATTTTAGTAGGGTTTTTTTTTTTTTTTTTGGAATAAAATGGAAGAAACACTCCAAAACTATTTTACACTTATCCAAAATTAAAAAACAGTTATCATTAAATCCATTCAAAATGACTCATTAGCCTAATTTTACGTTATCCTGCAGTTTAGGGTAACTTTGAACCACGTCAGAAATGGGATACCAAAACATTTTAATAAAAGTGATACACCTCTAATGCAAGAAGATAAAACATGTCCATACTCCTTCTTTGTTCTTCACAACATCGCAAGGTTTTTATCTTTAATAATACAGTCGACGCTCGTTATAACGACCACACGTTATAAAGACCATCCTAATATAACGACCGGTGAAAAAACCTCCAACTGTATCCCAATATACTTTATGTTCTACCTTTTATCGCGACCACTCGTTATAAAGACCGCTTTCTGTAGGACGGAGACGGTCGTTATATCGAGCGTCGACTGTATTGCGTAGAGTATTCTAATTTAAAAAGAATTTTCTACAATTTCAAAAATAGTTTTCAAATGGTAACTTCAGAATGATAAAATGATGCAATAAACTTCGTACAATATTGGAACTTTTTTCCCGTAAAAGGAAAAGTAGAAAACTTATTTCGCAACCTTTCTATGCGAGTGCAGCAATGGGCCTCTTTTTAAGAATCAAATATTCTACAATAATTGAAGTGGCTTAAAATTAACCAGCATAACTCTTAAGTCACCCAGAATGGTTGTATGGTTTATTTTTAATATTCCTCGCTTTCTCCAGAAATCGTCAACTGTTATATTTTCTTCGTCAACAAAATGCTTCTTTTCATTTTAAACAACGGCTTTGTGAGCTAAGGGAAATTCATCTTCTTCGGAAGCAGTCTGAAAATTGCGTTTCTTCTTTTCTGTGAACTTGAGCTGATGTAGGCGTTTCGCTACTTAAGCCGAAACTTACAAAGTGTGCCAGTTACACACATGCATTTTCGTTACCACTAAATTTGGACATTGATGAAATCTTCTTGTTTTACAGGGTGGATATTTGATTTTTTGCTCGAAATGCTTCGAAGGTTTAGTTTCTTTTGCACTTTTCCGTAAACGTAATGGGAAACTTTATTACACACAAAGGTATTTTGAACAAATAAAAAGATTTAGAAACGGAGAGCTTCAGTTGCGTAAAACATATTTTATTATAAAATAAGCGTATCTTGAAAGTACTGATGTGACAAAAAATGAAATAAAGTGAAAAAATAATTTCATAGGTTGAAATCTCGTTTTATAGCTTGGTTAATCGATTTTTAGCTCGAAATGCGTCGAGAGCTATGTTTCTTTTAGACTCTTTTCGTAAGCGTAATCAAACTTTATTACACTCAAAGGTACTGTGAACAATAGAAAGATTTAGAAACGGGGAGCTTCAGTTGCGTAAAGCATACTTCATTATAAAATAAGACTATCTTGACAGTACTGATGTTTAATGCGATAATAAATGAAATGAATAGAAAAAATAATTTCATTGGTTGAAATCTTGTTTTACAGTTTGGCTAATCAATTCTTAGTTCGAACTACATCGAAAATTAAGTTTCTTTTAGACCTTTTCCGTAAACAAAATTGGAAATTTAATCATGCACAAGTTTGTGTTGAGTAAGATTTAAAGGTTTTGCATTACGCAAATACATATTTTATTAAAGGCAAATATTTTGTTTGTATACTGCTCATGTTTTTTGGTGAGAGATCCCTCGTCTGAAAAGTATTGCGTACAATTACTGCTACTAAGACATCAGTTTCTAAAAAAAGAATAAGGTTCCTATTTAACTATAAATTGTTGATTATTATAGCAAACAGGGTTGACTACTAAAAACTGTTGCATTTGCAAATTTGATTTCATTTTAACCGTACTTTATTGATTGAAAATGCAGCAGAACCCATTTTGTGCTTTATTCAATCTTTTTTGTTTTCCTTATATCTCTATTTTGAGTTCCCGTTTGTTCAGTGGGCCATCCTATAAATAACTATAAATAGATAAGAATGTTGATGCCAAGTGGGAAAAAAAATGACACAAGTACTACTTGATTCAAGTCCCAGATCATTTTTTTATTACGCAACTACTATAATGAGTTGTGTATCATATGAATTTAATCTTCAGGAAGCTAAACTTGAAACCAAAAGTTTTACCAATGTCCATCTTGGTTGGAAGGTTACATTTCGATGAATTTTCATCAGCAACTTGTATGACAATTCCTTTTTTTCCCTCACATGACACGCATTTCAAGTGGTGAAAATGAAAACTTTATTGGCACTTTGTCAAGCAGGAAGGTTTTGATAAACAGTGAAGGAACTATTCACAGGTTTCTTCAACGTCAGATTAGCGAAGAAACGGTTAAACCAGCCCGGTTTGACAGAATTGATTGATTGGTTTTTGATGGATTTGTACAATTTAAGCCACTAATTCATCTACCTTCTTGAGCTTTTCTCCATTATTTACTACTATTCATTTTTTTCTTCGGGGAAAACGTTTCTTATTGACTTTTCAAGTCCTATTTTTATATCCGTGAAAACTGTTTTCAAATAAATTGAATCTTTATTACACAAAATTGCTTTTTGTTAACATTAGCTTTAACTTTTCGTTGTTACTTGTTTTTTTTTTTTTTTAATTCTCTCCTTTTATTTTTTTCTTTTCTTTTAATCAGAAGCAGTGTTCAGTTAGAATAAAAATACTATAGACGAGACTACAAAGAAAATGTTCTTAAATGTCTAATTGAAAGTTTTAGTAAATGTTCTTTAACATCTCTATAATTTGTGATTAACAATATGTTAAATTGCTAACTTGAAAAAATGCCTTCAAAGGAGAAAGTTTAACATTTCAAACATGGTTTACAAGTCATGCCACAATGTACTGTAAAATCTTCAAGGATTAAAAGCTTGAAAACATTTAAGAATTTTCAATGTATAAAACTCTTTTTATTAAAAACCAAAGGCGTTCTACGCTGAAAAAGAGTCCTATCTCCAAATTTGAAACTTGATAGAAATGTATCTCTTGTATGAGGCGAATTTAAGCTTTAAAAATAGTTTCTAGTCTTAAACCATTAGTTATTTTTATGTTTTTTTTTTTTTTTTTTTTGTTGAAAGTTGTATTTTAAAGAGTAAATCGGAGAACCTCAAACGATAATAGTCTAGGGGGGTTTTGGAAACGAAAATCAAAGCATCTATAACAAAATCTATCAAATCTTTTATGTACCAATGTCCCCTATCGAAATTCGATTTACATGGAATAAGAACAATGTGCTGTCACTCTACTTCTTATGATATCTATATGATGACTAATGCAATTGGACTTTAAGTAGTAATTATAGTAAAATAGCTTGCAGGAGCGACCCCGAAAATAAAGTGACTCTTAGACACTTCGTGCGTAATTATTGGATGCTGTCATATTTGATACAAATGAGCGAGTTTCGATAAAACATTTAATGCAGTTATTTTTGTCATTGAACACATCAAATTACAAACAAACAGAGATAATTGAAAAATGTTTTAAACTTTAATTTAGAGAACAATCTTAGTTATGTTTCATAACCAAGGTTAATATGATTTTACGAAGTTAAACATCTTTTTTTCTTAATAAAGGAATGGTAAACCCATAATTAAGTAATAAATTGCAAAAAAAAAAAAAAAAAGATGAGAATGTTTCAAAATTCCTTTTTTTTTTTGAAAGAAAAAAAGGAATACACGTATAAAAAAGACTTATGTTCAGAAATTACACCAGAAAATTACTTTCCAGGATTTACTCTGGATAGCTCCAATAAACGGGTGGGTCCTTTAAGTTAAAAAGACGTACAATATTTCTCTAAGTAAGCTTACATAATCTATCATAATTTTGTGTGACATCATTTGAACATCCAGAACGGTTAAGCGAATCATTAAATTGCACCTATTGTGTACATCCAAGATATGTTAGCCAGAAAATCCACAGTTTCATCATTGTAGTTCAAAAAAAAAGAGACAAGAAGCCGTTTATTTTCTTCTGTTTGTGAAAGGCGAAATCTTTCTTTTGCACGTATTCTCTTCAGCGTGAATCATAGCTATGTTAACTACCCTTTTGGCAGAGTGTTTTATTGACTCCCAGCCAAAATAATTTCATAATAATGATAGTATATGATTCATGGCAAAGAGGTATAACCTACATGTTTCTGTGTCAAGTTGATGTTATTTCATTCTAAAAACGAATGGATGGCTATGGGAAATGGTGATAGCTTTTCTATCGTGCCATAAATTAAATGACAAAAAGGATTCTTGGATATGACTGTTAATTTTACTAAAATATATATTGCGGTGTGTAGGAGAGAAGGATAACGATGAGACGTTTGAATACTTTTTAGATTTATATAAAACTGTATGTGTTACTGAGGGGAATTGTGTAGATGAATATAATGTACAATTTTCTGGTGTACAGCCATTTTGCTTGTAAAGAAATGTAAAGTTGAGTGTGGCACTGATGTTAATTTTAAAAAAAAACTGAATTCTAAATTAAGTTAACAGTTTAATTTCTTTAAATCCAGACGAGTTTGGAATTTCTTATAAAAGTTTTGGGATACACAGTAAGACATTTGAATATTTCTTTCAAAATTTCTGAAACTAACTACTTCGTGATTGATGAGATTTGTGTAACCAGCAAAACTGTACAGTAACCTTTTTTACAATCATTTTAATGGAAGATATGTGTCCTTGTGTTTTTATTCGTAAAAATAAAATTGAAACAAGAAGAGAAATAAAGGAATTTTCGTGTCTAAATTTTGGAAGAAGTAAATATTTCAATTTACTTAAAATAACGGGAAGATGTTAATTTCTTTTAAATGTTTAGGAACACGATGAGATACATGGAATATTTCCTTCAGATATAGGTAACATTTTGTGCGTTATTGAGGAAATTCGTGTTATGAAGTTTACCACACGATTTTCGCTTTCCAATCATTTTGCTAGTATGAAATTGTGAAATGAGGCGGGTCATATTTGTGTTCGTGGAAAAAGAACTCAGTACTAAATCTAGGTTGATACTAGGTTCTTTAAACATGTTTAAGTACTTTTTACTAACGTTTTAGCTTTGAGAATGAAAAGATGCATCAACAAAACTTGTTGGAGTGTTGGTTTCGCATAAATGTAAAATATGCTTCATCCCATTCTAACTTTCTCAATCCAATCAATATAATGCAATTAGTCTTTTTTAAAACACGAAGCTGTTAAACAACCATTTAATTGAAACATTCTTTGAAAAAATAAATGAAATTTATAAATTGATTATAGGAAAATAAGCACTTTAAGTGTTTAAACTTTTTAAAACTTAAAATATCATGTAGTGATCTGAATAATAGAGAGAGGATATGTGAACTGATCATATCTGCCTCAGATGTTGTGTTTACAAAAGTGTTCCATCTGCTACCATAAGCCAAAATAGCAAAAATAAAGAACTCTCAAATTTAAAAAATCTAAACATTGTCATTAACTTTCCTGTATGTTCCTACAATGTTTCAAAATAATGAAGTTTAGTATATTGGTTATTTTAAATTGTATTTTCACTTGAACAAGTCAGAGATAAAATAATATACCATACCTAGGGGTACAATATAAGTATGCTACAACAAAGCTGTTCCTACAGAAATAAAAATTGGCTCATTACTCTAAAAGTTTACAAAAAGGTAGGAGTGGTACTATGATTGTGTTGAAAATGCAGTAAAAGTTCTAACTTTTTGCAAAATTTTGGAAACTATTGAAAACTTTTCAAATTTTTTTTTCTTCAAGATATCCCAAAGGAAAAAATCATATATAAAATGTGTCCGTCTTACATGCTCCCTCCTTTCCCCTATAAGGTTTCCATTACCGAACTAAAAGTTGGAAAAATATCTTCTTTATGCTATCTCAAATTCTTGAAATGTTTCGAAACGAACGTGCTCAAAACACTTCCCAATATTATTGTTATTGAAATTGAGAGTGTTGTTTTTGAAATGCTTTTAACTAGAAGCGCGATAGCAGTTTGAAGGGAAAAAAACTTTACAAAGATAACAATACTAACCGATTATTTTGATGACTAATGGTTCCTAGAGGCTTCAGTATGAACACATTTTTATGTTGCTCGCAGTTGAGTTGCATAATGCTTATGCTCAAAAAGGAATTGTATGTAGTTTATGTTGGTTGTGGCTATGAGGAGAGCTTTTATTTCCATCAAACAAGCATTATTTTCCATTGTGAAGGATTCGAATTCCAAGAGAAGTGGTTGTGAGTTTTAGATCGTGTTTTGCTTCCTGTGTCTAACGACTGGTTAAAACCTAAAATATCTTATATTCATCTTGTTTACATTATATGGTCAATTAACTACGTAACTGAACAACCACTTGCATGCTAAATTGATATATTTCATTTTCCATTTTTAAAAAATGACAAACTTTGCTGTCGCTCGCATGGCATCGCTGCATTGCATAATCAAAAAAAAAAAAAAAAATATATATATATATATATATATATATATATATATATATATATATATATATATATATGTGTGTGAAGAAAAGTACACCAATGTATTTGCATATTGCATACCTGTTAGTCTTGAATTTCATCATGACAGGAATTCATTAGAATATTATAAACATTACAAAATTATCGTCAATGTTATCACGAAACACCTCTTCACCCCTAAGTTCGATCAGAACACAAATCACGCTTAAGCTCTTAATAACAGTCCGAATTTTTCAAATAAACTGCTTTCTACATATTGCTTCCCCTGCCTTCCTGTTCTCCCCATGTTCGAGACCTTCTTTTCCCCTGTGCATGCCTACGGGAGGTGATTCTTGAAAGTCTATCTAAACTACGATCGATCCACTTCAGGCCCTAGGCGGCCAGGCAGGAAGGGAAAGCTGGGGTCTTCTCCCGCTCATTGTCTCCATGGGCAGGTTGGGGGTGGAATCCTCATGAACAAAACGTTGTTCTAGAAAAGATTCATTACTACCATGATTCGTTACCATTTGCATGTTAATAATATCAAGTGATTTTTACATAATACACTGCAAAATATAAACTGTTGTTTTTACAGTATAATACTGGCAGCCGAAGTTACAGCTTAAAACTGTAAAATACACAGTAATAAATTAAATTTGGCAATTTTAGTTTATTGCATTCTGCAGCTTTAAAATGGAACCTCGGCTGCCCGTATTATACTCTAAAACCAATAATTTATTTTTTGCAGTACAGGTGATATTAGACTGAATTGCCTGCTTCAGGAAAAGCAAAGAGAAAAGGGTAATAATTTTATTAGGTAGATGCAGAGCTGAGGGAAAATGACCGACTCAGTGGAAATTTAGAGCCTACTCCTTTTCACGACAATCGATACGACTCCGAGTCTCCGAGTCTGACTCCGCAGTCCTGGCAGAGTAGCGAACTGGGAGGGGAAATGACCGACTTTTAGAATTTTAACACCTTCTACTCCTAACTCAGGCTCCGCAACCCAGATAAAATGGTACCGAACACTTGACGACTATTAGTTGTTTTTGTACTATTATGACCACATGTCTAACGGTACAAAAATAACAAGCTCAAAAATGGGTTCTTCACATAATTATTTTCACTTAAATCGATTTTTTATACATTTTGTTAATCTGCATTTACATAAAAAAAAACTATTCCAACTACAATTCGTTTTGTCGATTTTTATGTACTTCACTGAAAATGGGCTGCTTTATCTGTAGTTTATGATTTTATAAAAAAAACATCTATCTTTTTACTTTCATTCTATCTTATTTTTTTTAAATAAAACAAAGCAAATTCAATGAAATTATTTTTTTAACGAAAATAACTAATTTATTCCCAAGAATGATACCTTTCCTTAGTAAACTACAGAGACAAAAATAAAAAAGAGTAAGAAATGAATCTCATGCTCAAAAACCCTTCAGTAAACGTGTAATGTCTACTAGTAAGAGTATCAAAAAGAGCGATGGGAAACAGAAAGTCCAGAGCGATGGTGGGTAGAAAGAATCGTCTTGCAAAAAGATTGCTACTATTTTTAGGTACGTACGATAACTTTTCAGAGGGAGATTCATCAAAAACATTTTTCGAATGGATGGGTAATGTATTATTCTATAATTACTATTTATTTGGAAACCGCCCACTTTTCATATTTTAAGAAGCCATTTCCAAAACATAATTCCCAAAATATAGTTTATATATATATTTTTTTGTTTGGTGGCTGTAAGATTTTCTCAAAGCCATTATTTTCTTACTTAATTATTAAACATTTTATAAGAATATTTTCATTATAGAAATTAAATAAATATGTTCTCAGTGAATTTTTAGAAGCAATATATTGGTTAAGGTCTAATCATCTTACATTCAAATAGATACTTTTGTATGAAAGAAGCTTTAATTGAACTTTTTGAAGAGAAAACTTCCTAATGCGCGTTGGGCATTTTTTGAAATGGGAATGAACAATCGAATTTGTAACATCATTATCGTTACTCTGTATATAATTATATACATATGTTATGTAGGTACGTACAATAGATACACATGCATGTTGGCGTTTTTTGAGATGGAAAAAAAAAAACACTGACGATTTAAAAAATACACACGTAGTTGTTCAAGTTTTCACTTCTGGTCGGTACTCCTGAAGTGCCTTTTTTTTTTTTTTTGTGTATTTCGTTCATGTAAAAAGGCAATCACCAAGTATGAAATATGCCAGCACATAATAAATTAGAGTTAAAAGCATGTTAGAACATATCTTTCACAATACGAGTCACTGCTCTAAAAGCCAATACTTTAATTGAAATGTTTTGTTGCTATCATTAACTTTTCCACCAACCTCTTCATTATCCTAATGTGCATTTTTTCTCTTATTAGGTTCGATGTCAGAATTATGTGAATCTCGACTGAAGCCTTGCCCTGGGGAACGGGAACCAGTTCTTCGCAAACTTTATATCGATTTATGCAATTTGATTGTAGAATCTCGTATTCCGGGCATAGACGATAGAGGATATGGCGAGGGTATTCACTGCCCTCCACTTCTGGGGCCAAATACTCATTGTTGTGATCTGTCAATTCCAGAGGTAATTATATTATTTATAACTTTCCTGTATGGAGGTTCATCGTGTAATGGAAATGTAAATGGTGCGCAAATAATTTTGGAGTATGCAATCTCGTATTTTAATAAGCAAATGAATTTTTAATGAGCAAAAAATTATCAGACGGTTACAATACTTGCGTGATTGCATGATTTACCACGTTAGCAAAAATAAGCTCTTTTAAATATTGAAATAATTTCAAAATTGTATATACTCAGAGTACAACAAAAATAGTAAAAAATTTTCGGCGTTCAACAGATTATTTGCCAGACTTTATGGAAGAGGTCAGTGTAACAAGGGCATCTGAAAAACTCTTGGTCTTAGGAACCGGTCGCCAAAGTATTTTTTAGTAGCCCGAGTGACCTGCCGGAGTTTGCTAATCCCTGTATATGCTTCATTTTTACATTTATTGTAGACATTTACACTGCAAAAAATGAAGTACTGTTTTACAGTATAATACTGGCAACCGAGATTCAAATTTAACACTGTAAAATGCACAGTAATAAACTGTAAAAAATGCAACTTTACAGTTTCTTACTGTAAAGTTAGAAATTTTACAGTTTATTGCCGTAAAATTTAATTGTAGTAGACTGTAAAAACAACAATCTAATACTGGCAGCAGAGATTCAGTTTAAAACTGTAAAATGCACGGTAATAAACTGTAAAATAAGCAATTTTGCAGTTTAGTACTATATTATTAGTAGTTTTACAGTTTAGTACTTTAAAAGTAGAAAATTTACAGTTTATTACTGTAGAATGAAAATTTTTTACAGTTTATTAATATAAAATTAGCTACATTATACGATAAAAACATTCATTTTTTGCAGTGTAATTAAAAACTGTTATAGGAATGAAACATCAGATACATATTACGAACACCCAAGGTACCGGTAGGAATCGAACCCACATCTTCCGTCTTACAAAACGAAGCTTCTGCCTTCTACCACGGAGCCACCTGCATTCCCCATATTTTCAAAAAAATTTAACTTTTAAAAAATCATCCATTCCCAATAAGTTGGCGTAATAGAATGATATGTGTGCCTATTTTTTTTTGGGGCTATTTTGAATACCTGGCTCAGGGACTTGAATACCGAACTAAAGTTATTGGGAGGGGGAAAATTATCAATTTGCCGAATGAAGTTCCAATTTTATCGAATGATAAAATACAAGCATGCACATTGCACACATGTCGTACATGCATAACATTTAGTGAGAAAAAACATTAGGCATCTTTTAAAAAACAATTCTAAAAATTAAGAACATATTATCTCAATGTTGCAATATTGTCTTCAAATTGCCGAATCGTCAACAAAATGTGCCGAATACGGAAATCATTGGGAGGACAAAGTGACCTCCCATCGGAGTGCTCCTGACCTGACTTTTGTGTGGATGCCAGACAGCGATATTGTCAGGGAGTTATTTCATGTCGACGAGCCAGACGATCCTCCATATCACTGCTCATTCCTTTTGTCCGCGGTATGCTCGCAGTGACTTATGCTATTCACTGTGCTCCCACTTCTCTGAATAGATTACGGAAGGATCTAATTAGCACACAAATCCATCCATAGAACCGATTAACTTCTAGAAATATACGCATGTTCATAAATAAGTTCATAAAGTTCATTATCTAAGCGGAAAGTTCAATAATACCCTGTTTAACTTTTATATCATTTTTACATGTTTGGATTTTACGATTTTAAAGTTTTTAATGTTGTTTTTTGAGTTTTGAATTTTAAACTTTTACATTTTGCCTTTTGCATTTCATGATTTTGCGTGTTATCTTTTTCCATTTTACCTTTTTCCATTTTAAAATTACAATATATCTTGTTACCGTTTAACTTAATGTATTTTTTACTCTTTACTTTTGATGTGTCTCTCTCCGTGAGTCTGTGTTGAGTGTGTGCATGCACACTAGGGTGGGACGAAAAATAAAAAGGTTTTCAGATCAACTTCTAATAGTTGCCAAAAGTTGTCTTTGGTGATAGTTAGCTTTTGTGCAAAATTGGAGCAAAATCGGTTAATATCTTCAGGGGGCGCTGCGATCGCAAAGTTTTACCATAGCTTTGTTACGGATTTTATGGTTAAAATATCTAAAAGAATGCCTTTAGCTAGTAAAAAAATCTTTTTTTTCACGTTTTTGTTTCTTTTTAAATGCTTGAAATATAAATATATCATATAAAATAATTTTTGTGAGTTATTTCATATGCTTTGAATGCATGAATATATCTTATGAGTAAAACAAATGCAATGAGATTAGCTAACGGCATTGTTTTTCATATTTTAACCATAAAATCCCGATAAAAGCTATAATAAAACTTTGCGATCGCAGCGCCCCCTGAAGATATTAACCGATTTTTCTCAAATTTTGCACAAAAGCTAACTATCACCAAAGACAACTTTTGGCAACTATTAGAAGTTGATCTGAAAAACTTTTTATTTTTCGCCCCACCCTAATGAACACTCGAGTTCATTAGGGTGGGACTTTGTTCAAGAGCTTCTGCTAGAAATAAAAAAAGTTCAACAATGCGCTTTAAAAGCTCATTTGGTACTTGACAATCGATCATATATCGTATATCGAAATACATATATATATTAGAACTATTTTATAGAACAGTAAATATTTTATACGAATTGGTATTCCCATCCGTTCATTGTGAACCGTTTAATTTGACAGATCTACTGTTCATTTTCGAACTTCGTGCCTGACAGCCACGAACAGTTCCAATTGAGAAAGGGGCGGTCGGAATAAGGAGGCGCATTTCCAGATGCCTTCAGTTTTTGTTCGCTTGCTTCTTCCTTGTTAAATTCTACTTTGCATCTCCTCTCCTATTTTGAGAAAATCACAAGATACCTGACGCATGCGCAAATTTGAGGAAGATAGCGCGATAAAATAATAAACAGCAGTGATTTTATTTAAGAGAGTAATGGAGTAAGAAAAATAGTTAAATCAACATTTTGACGAGTTTTATTTCTCGTTTTTATTATCTTAATGAGTTTTATAAAAGTTGTCAGTGTTTGCAAATAGTTCAAATGTGTTCTTTATTTATAAACCGCAATGTAAACTTTTCTTTCTCTTGGTAATGTATGAATATTATAGCAAGCAATGGAACGAACTCAAGAGTAAATGAGCTATTTTCAGATAATAAAAGAATTCTAAATATCAACGATGATTATTTATCGATTTTTCATGTAGACATATTTATACACGATAAAATCGTTATCAAAATCTCACACAATTTGAATTTCATAGTAGTTGAAATTACCTGTTATTCAATGGACCCTTTTTATTTATTCGTTTGATAAAGTACTCATTATTTGCCTGTTTTTCAGATGGTTACATTACGTGCTTTAAATTCCACATTGTATCATTGGGATTATTTTATTTACTCATTTATTATTTAAGCAGACTATTTTATTATTATAAAAATAAAATTCCTTTTTGATAATGTTTGACTGATTTTTTTTGCGTAAATACAGTCATATTTATATTTCAACTAGCGTATTGATCGGTTTTTAATAAATTACGAAGAATGTTTGAAAGAGACTAGGATTTGTATAATTATGTAGTAAATGATAAAATTTACAGATTACTGAGTTTAATTATTCAAAGTGTTTCTTAGTTCAGATGTTAGTTTTAACTTATTTGTACTGTTGAATATTTAATGGTAATGGAAAACTATTTTTAGTGTCAAAAACATCAGAAGTTGATTCACCGTTTGTTGCGTTCAATGAAACGCAATATTTTTGATGTTGAAGTGTTCATGCTGCCAGATTGCTGTCGTGAAACAAAATTGGCTGAAAGGATTCCAAAGAAAGAGTACGTGTTATTGGAACAATGGTCTTTCAATTGTTTCCACGGGTAAGAAAAATTTAAGCTTTCATTTTAAAAAATCTATCTGAAAATTAAAAATTCGAAAGCGGATTGTAAAATGATTTTTTTTCAATCTTGATTCTCCGGGGCTGTTTCATTAATTTCTTTTATTTTGCCTCATTTTGCATCTAGTACTATATATATGCCAAGTCCTGCATTGTATTATATATTATCTCTCAAAGGCATTTTTTGTGCCTATGCGATAATTTTCTCAATAACTCATTAAACTTCACTATATCAAAACAATTCTCCGTGTAGTACAGTTATCTCTATTCTAGAAAACCTACATAATCGTTGCAGTGGCTCAACCAGAAACTATTTTTTAATGTGTGTGGGGGGGGGGGGATATTTAAACTGCTTGTGAAGCGGATCCTAGATACATATTTTCTCATTTTGTTTAAATTATAATTTTTAGGCTACTGATTTTTTCTTTGCACGAATACCCATAAGAGATCCCTAATTAGATATTTTCTTAAGGAGGCTGTAAACCTGGAGGAAAAGAGTCTCCTACTTCCGCTAGTTTCCATCTCTGAGCAATCAATATAGGTCCTGTACACCAAATTTATTTTCAATCGAAAATTATCTACATTTTATTGATCATTCTAGACTTACGTTTAATGGTTTATCAACTGCAAATAAAAAAATTGAAATGACTGCCTTTAAAAAAACAAAAAAAGGTCATTTTTAAAAAAGGAAACCATTCGCCGATCGTAAAAACGATATAAAATTCATTCCCGTAATTTGTTAAGCGACATATTTTAGCATATTCTTGCTATCAGGATATTTTTGATTAAGTTCAAATAACATTATGTATTTATATGTAACATTGAAACGTAATAGTACATACATGAGCATGAACACGGTAAAAATTAAGAGGTGAATCAATAAGTGATCAAACACAAAAGCATTCAAAAAAAGGAATAAAAATGTAAGTAAAGCTTTGAGTTCAGCAAAAATGGCAAATTTATTTCAACGGTTTTTTTTTCCAATCCATCGGAAAACTACTTAATTTTCCGAGTTTAGACATTTCAAATGCTACAATGTTGCCGTATTTACGCAACCAGGATTTGCTTGACAAGAGCTTTTTTTTTTTTTTTTTTTTCACCTGCGGACATAAAATTGTTTTAAGACACGCACGAGCGCTAATCAGAATTTTAGCTGCAATAAGAAATATTTTTCGGGCATTGAATACTAATTTTAAAAGTAATAAAACCAAATAGAAAGAATTTATTTTAAATTTAAATTATTTACTTTTGTGAGTTTTTAAAAAAGAAAAATGTAAATAAATAGAATAAAATATATGCAGTTTAAAATCATAACATATTATTTCACCCGATATTGGCTTTTTAAACAAAGAAGTTTTAATTTTTCTCGTAGTCCCTTGAGTTAAAATTTTTTACATGTGCGCAAATATTTTAAAAGATCACATCAAAAAATTCTTTCATGCATGCATGTTACATCAAAGTTATTTCTGATAAAGTTTTGTCTGAACCAAACATATGTCAACGTTTCTCAAGCTTCTTTGGTTCGTGGACATGTAAAAATTGCTAAAATATTTAGCAGAAGTGAAGGTGCTTTTTATTTATTTACGAAAAACATTACTTGATACTAAAAAACTGCTATATAAGCTAATATAACCTTTTTAGTATCACTTACGAACTATGATATTTAAACATAAAGATAAGTAACTATTACTGAAATAATTTCGAAAACAATTAAAGAAAGTTATAAAGATAATCACAAAATCGATTTTTTTTTTAAAATGTGATGCATATTTAAGTGTAGAAAACTTTCCAAGAAAATATTATGGTTTCTGGATAATAAAATTATTACTAACGTAAAGAAACTTTAAAATGCTTATCATTTTTGGAATAACGGACTTTTTTTTGAAGCGCAGAGTTTAAAAATCTCCGGCGATTGAGAATTTCTGACTCAGAAGACTACTAAAAAAGATTAAGGATTCAGTTTCTCTCCGTGTGTCTTAGAAAGTTTAATTATTTTAAGTGATCAAAATTAAACAAAAATTGAAAAACTAAATTGAGGCCGGGAATATCTTTCGTACATAACTGCTTTAAAAGAATCGGGAAATTCCTTTTCAAACCTACTTGGAGTTAGAACCATCAAACTGATTTTCCTGCTTTATAAATCTTCTTTTAAATGTTCTCAAAATTTATAAATTCATTCATTTTTTTACCTTTTTGCTTTTAGCGACTCTTTTGCTAGATATCAAATACTAGATTTTATTTAATTTTTGAAAGTTTTATTCATTATTATTGTTTCCAAATTTTTTTCTTTGTTCTTTTAATACGAAAGTAGGCTAAAAAATAATTATATATTATAAAGTCAATATTTAATTTAATATAGACAAATATCAGTCATTGCTGTAAATAGGTATTTCACAAATTTGTATTCTTGAATCATTTGTGTAGACGTTTTTGACCAGTTTATATAACATATAGTTATTGTTTTACAGCAAGCTGCAGTCAAGTATTGATGTTCCTCAATTACTGAGAGCAGTTCGCTCATTCCTCTACTTCTCTCAAATTAGTGCTTGGTTAAGTGCAAACGAAGGAAAATCTCCATCAAACATCTATTATTGGTAAGTAACATGATTTATATTTGAATAAGAATCATTCTGAAGATTTTTTTGTTCATTAGAAAATATTGTAGTTTAGACAATTCGGTCACTTCTGAAGAACTTGCACGTAACTGGACTATTTTTGAGGAACAGACTATCCTGGACATCTTAGATCTTCTTGATGGGCTTTCTTTAGGACAAACCATTCATTTTCAATGGATTCCTTGCCATGTGGAGTTGATGGTAATGAAAAGGCCGATTTTTTAGGCAGGTCTGCTGATGAGAAAAGTATGAGGGGAATCCTAGTAGGGATCTCACATTCAATGGGATTGCTCCTTTGTGAAGATAGAGCTTTTTCGGGAGAAATCCTTCCAAATACCCATGGTTATTTGCTAGAAGTCCGGATGAGTGTTTTCCTACTCAGTGCAAAATCATATCAAACTGTTAATTCATGTTTCAAGAGTGGCCATATCAAAGACCTCACTTTTCGGCAGGGTCAGATATTTCCTGAGTGTCATTGGGGCACTGCCAACATGCCCTCAATTGCCAACACATTAAACCACAAAAAGTATTGGGGCACTTTCAAAAATTCGCATTATTAAGGATTTCTCAAGAGACTGATTGTTCTGCAACTTTTGTCACAAAAAATATAGGCTTCAACTGACATTTCCCAATCAAAATTGAATCCCCAATGTATTTAGGGAACCAAAAAAAGGGGAGGCAGGGGTAAACACGTTTTCTTACCATCTTTTATAGTAAATGGTTGGGAACAATCTGTATGTTTCAAAAATTAATCTACATACTACGTACAATTATTATACATATTTTCGTAAAAGTAGCACTCATATTCAAGAAGATACAAGGTCGAAGATATAAGGTCGATTCAAGAAGATATATTGTTTGTCGGTTTTGGGCTCATACAATGCAGAGTTTTCCTTCAAACCGTACCAAACTTTCAGATGAAAAATAAAAATAATACTAAAATTTCAATTAAAAATATTGAAAATTTTATGAACATTTAAAGCAATTAATTTTTCAGTGCGCATGAGCTAACGACAGCAATTTATAACTTCAAAAATTTTTGTAGTCATAGAGATGCGTTAAGTCATCGAAAAAAAAAAAAAAAAAGTTGGCTATCATTAAAAATTAGAAAGATGCTAGAGCGAATTTTATCGATCGGAAAAATCATACATAGATATTTTTACTCAGCGGCTAACATTTATCATTAACACACGTTGATACATATCATAAATTAAGAACTGCATAAAATGAATCTTATACTGTGGTACTTTTTATTTAATAACAAAAATAAAATGGAAATCGAAAACCTAAAAATTTTCAAAAGTTTTTACAGCAAATTTGTAAAATAATTACATATTTGCAGTTGTCTTGAAAATTATTTTTGCAAATATTTAACAATTTTTCGTATTTTTCTTACAGGGTAAGACCTTCATCAGAAGTTTCAACTGCAAAATTTGAAAACGAGCCTGAACTTCACAGGTTCCCAATTTGCAAAATTTATGAAGGACTGTATGGAACTATTGAAGTTAGATATCGAACACGAACTCAATATATGCCTATCATTCCATGCTCAAAACATCCTCCCCAAGAGAATCCTTTGATAACTGTAATTGACAACAGTGATGTGTGTCAAACTATTTGCCTTGGTTCCCATATTGTCAAGCAACTACATAAAACCTGTGATACACTTCATGAAAGTCCTATTAGTGATAAAACTGTAACCGAACCTTTATCAAACGTCTTGATGCCAGCAAATGTGCCACAAGTTCCAGTGGTCAAAGCTATTGGTGGAGATGTACCAGATAACATTTCAAAAGGTAAAGGAATTCTGAAACATTCAAACTGCCAAATATACTCGGAAAGTGTTTTTGGTTTAGCACCAAAACTGCATCTGAATGTGGACAGTGATAAAAATGTGAGGAAGAGCATTAAACCTCTTAATTCAATACTAGATGAAGATATTATCATACGGCATTCTAGCTCAAAAAATCTTTCGCAAAAACATAATCTCACTTTGCCTTTGAAAGGCGAAATAAAGCAACGAAAATTAAGTCGGGAATTAGTAGATTCATCTAGTAATGATGCAGATTTTAGTTCACTAGATTCTTTGCCTTCATCTACATCAAAGTCGAAACGAAAGCGCCATTCATCCAAAGCATTAATCACAAATTCAAAACTTTCCCTCATTAGCTCTTCAACTAATAAGGTTTTGCAACACTCTAGTCCAGTTCGCCTTGAAGATGGAAATGACAGTTCTACTAGTTTTCATGCGACCAGTAGCGATGCCATAAATACTAATAATTTAAACAAAATGAAGTCCTGTCATTTTAATAAACAGGGTACTTCGCCAAGCAAAGTATCAGTCGCTGTAGATTTCCAGAAAAAGAGTATTGAACTTTCTCTTGGTTCAAAAAATAGTTTAAATCTTTCACAGCACTCGTTAAGAATGTGCTTAGAAAATAACTGGGATGATAAACAATTCTCGCCAATTTCATCAAAAATTATCGTTTCAAAATGTGAACCCTTGCTGCCTCAAGAAAGTTCTGTGCCAAATAGAGTAAAAAAATCCTGTCGAGGAATAAAACGCAAAGCTTCAAAATGTGTTCAAAATAGCAAATATGTGTGCAACTGTAATAATTCTACCCGAAAAGATGATGCTACTTTTGAAAAGGACATTGCAGCTCACCTAGATTCAGAAAGTAATGTTTCACATAACTTAATGAAATCAAATGACAACGACAAGATCCTGTGTTCGAAACTTGAATTGCATGCTAAATCAAGAAAGAAGAATTTTAAGCATAAAAGAATTAAAACAGAATCTAAAGCTTTTTCCTCTAACACTGCTAGTGTAAATTCAACACATGCCAAAAATAGTTTAGAATATGCCCTCGATTCTTCTAAATCAAATAGTGATTCAAAAAATTATTCATCAAAAATGATATCAGTATGCAGCTTAGGCACTGAAAAGAAACATTCCGCTTACAATAAAAATTGCTTATGTTCAGAAGATGTGCAATCTAAATCCTTGAACAGTTTCTCTATTGGAACTGTTGGTAATTCAGAACGAAGAATATTCAGAAAAAGGAAACTGAATGAAAAAAATTATAGTCATGCAAAGCCTGATGGTGAAGTTTCTGATAAAAAGACTTTATTTATTGTTGATGAAGCTAAGCTTTTATCTTCTCGTTCGTCAGGTTCAAATACACCTTCCAATTTAAAAAATCAAAGAGGAAATACTCATAATTGTAGAAGGAAAAAAACGTTGAAATTATCTGCTCGTGCAGAATCTAAGTCATGTTGCAGATGTTCAGTAGCAAATTCCAATCTTATTTTAGATCAGAATATTGAATGTTGTAACGAAAAGAGAGCTACAGAATCAACAAAATTATATGAAGCAGAGTTAACTAATTATTCCATCTTAAATACTAGTCAGAGTTCAAAGACTGATTTGGACGGTTCATGCATATCAAATCCTAATGCGTTGGTGGATGTTAGTACTGCCACTGGAAAGAGCTTTAAAAACAACATACAGATTGGGAAGAATTGTGATTTCAACACTTCGAAAACCAAAGTGCAATTAGCTTCAAAAAGTGCATCAGAAACTGAAAAAAATACATATCCCAGTGCTTCCAATGAGCTCATCTGTGATTATGCATTAAAGCATGACGGAGTAAGTTTATAACTTTTTCTTTACTTTTTTGAAACATGCGAAAGAGAAAATAAAGTTTTAAATTACTTCTTAATTCAAATATCTAAAGATGTGACAAATGCTACGAGCACATTCCCTTAGAAAAATAGTGAGGCACTTTATGTGGCTCAGGGGTGACCAAAGTATCTATCATACTTAACATGTTAACAATAAGTTGCAATCGACAATTGAAAATGTTCGAGTCTTAGAAGAAAAAAAAAAAAATATATATATATATATATATATATATATATATATATATATATATATATATATATATATATATATATATATATATATATATATATATATATATATATATATATATATATATATATATACATATATATATATATATTTTAAACACATTAGTAAAAATTTTCTTTATTAAAAATACACAAAGGAAAACTAACACAAAAACGAATAGTTTGACTTGTTGTGTAAAAAAAAAAGAGTGCACTAAAATAGTTGTAAAACAAATTTTCACCGATCGATCAAAAATCGTTCCATAATGGATCAGTCAATCACAAGTTGAGCTGTCCCCCCCCCCCCCCCCGATATAAATCATCATATCTTGAATCATACTTTGTTATAAAACCCAACCTATCTGACTTGATAAAATGCGCGCATTTATGTAATTAACCCTTTCCCGCTCGCTCCCGTCACGGGCTGTGTTTCCGCCCTTTAGTTCTCGCTCCCCTGACTTTTCCGGGCTAGAGTGTTAACGTAATAATGCGCCAATAAGAATAAAACTAATTCATTTCTTTTGCCAGAAAACATTTTACTTCTCATTTTACACTTTAAATAGCAGCACCAGAATGTTTAATAAAATTCTTTAAAACACATATTTTTTAAATTTTAATTGCTTGCCCAGAAAACCAACATTAAGTCATAGTAACCTTAAATGTTGGCTTTTCCTAAAAGAAATATTTTTTTAAAAGTTCTAGGTTTAAACAAATCAAAAAATGAATGTATGTGTTGTTCATCCACATATTTTCATATAATTTTCAGGGATAAAAAAATAGGCACTTTAATGACTGTTTTCTTGAAAAAATTAACCGATCAATGACCGTTTTCTTGAAAAAATTAACCGATCGTTAAGGGGTTAAGCCACTGATAATTTTGATTTGATCAAATGTCATTTGATAATTTATCAATACGTTTCGGATAAAAAAAATTTGGAATTTTTAAAAATAAGCAAAATATTTCAAATATTAGGAGAGAGTTGCATAAAATGTTCAAAATTATAATTAAATTTTTTAATAACTATAAAATTTGTCATATCAAAGTATTTCCCTTTCTAAAATCAAATCTTCACAACAATTATTCTGCAGGATAAAAAAATCTTTACTTTATACATGTTTTTAAAAAATTTAGTCATATTTTTGCAAAAAGGAACCACATCATTCCAGTATTCTCTTAACTTGTGTATAAAAATATTGAATCCCATTGCAGGTCTTATATTACATCAATGTTTCATTTTTAAGTAACAAGCATCTTCAAATAGCTTTCGGGTTGGGTTGGGATGGGGGAGGACAACGATTTTTTCACAAACGATTTTTTCACAAAAATTTTAGCTCAACATGTTAAAATTTATAAGCAGCATCAAGAACTTCATAACAAAATATAAATTGGCTTAAGATACAATAATTTTCCATTTTCTTCATATTTTCATATTTTTTGCAGTTTAAAAGTAGGTTTAAAAAATTAGCATTTGACTAGAATGTGAAGGACGACATTCTTTGATGTAACTTGTAGTTCTTTCATCCAATAATGTAATAACAAACAGAAATGCTTTCTTATTAAAGCTTTTTTTTTTCAAATCTGATGCATTTCATAAACATTAAAATGGCTGGTTTAGCATTTAATTTTTAAACTACCTGGGCGTCTGAGCCCCGCTCGGTTAAAAAAAAGAGGTTTGTAAAATCGTGTTTTTTTCTAAAACTCGAAGTACTTATTTAGGTAAACTTGAAAAGCATTATTAAGACCTTGGTTGCAATTACGCATTTAAAACAGCCGTAATTTATTTTAAAAAACACCACCTTGTTTAGACAAGACATCCCAACCTTATTTAAACGATGCGCACCGTAAAATCACACCACAATAACTTTATTTTGATCGATCACTTTAACAATTCAAAAACAATAACAATTATAAGGTGCTGCCAAAACTCGTTTGCCAAATACCATAAAAATTAAAATTTACGCTGATGTGATTAAATATGAAACCCATTGTTATAATAAAACGTGGTTGCTATGAAACAGTAACAATAATACTAATCATAATGAAAATGGTGAAAGAAAGCTCCTCAAACTTTTAATGAAGGCACAAAACACGGGGTTTTTTTGCAAGCGCTCACGTTTTTAAAGAAAAAAATGGCGATGTAGATGAACTCAAAAACCAAAACTTTATCTAAATACAAAATTTTATCAAAATCGTTCGTTAGAGCCGTTTTCGAGATCTCATATATATATATATATATATATATATATATATATATATATATATATATATATATATATATATATATATAATGATAAACATGCTAGACGAATTTTTATAATAAGTTTGTTTCAATTTTATAAATATTTCTACAGAGTAGAAAATTAATAAAGATAAATACCATGCAAGCATTTTTTTTTTCATTATAGCATGTTCTTTTCTTTACTTTTTTTTTTTTTTTTGCTAATTTAAGATCTCTTCACTTTAAGGTTCATTTCTACTATTCGTGAAAATGTTAATTTTTACATATTTTCTCACCTCATACTTAGGGTCTTTAAAATTAATTAAAGATAATTTCCTAGAAAATCAATGCATGCCTAGCAGAAATTCTAGGAAATTATTTTCACATTAACAATATAGAAATACGGACTGGTCTCTAATATTTTGGTAATAATTAATCATTAATAATTCATTCACCCTCTTTAACTCAATTGCAATAAGAGATGGCTATTGCAATGCTGAATTAAAATTATTTAGACCCATGAGATAAAACTTTCTGTAATTAGTCCTTTCCTTTTCACTGCAAAATTGAGGATTTTCATGGAAGAAATATTACTGAATTATAAAATTTTTGACTATTTTTTACATACCTTGAAAAAGTGAAAATTCATGATCATTATGGTACAAAATAAGATACATTTAATTTATTTTCTTCTTTCCATTTTTGTTCTCTTATTATATTTAAACTACATTATTTTACATTTTGAATGGTTAAGCTTCCCTGTTTTAACATGTAAGTATTTTATAAGTGATTTGCTAATTTTGATTTAAATATTTTTTCAGCTTCTTAAGTCATATGCTAAGGCAAACTTATATTCAGAAAGAGAAGTTGATTGGTAAGATAATATTATTTTCTCTGTTCTTAATGATTGCAAGTAGAATTCATTTCTCGGTGAAAAAAATGAGCTAACATTTAGTGCCAGTGTTATGCGCGAGTATATAACAAACACATGTAGTGCCAGTGTGTGACGCAATGGCAAGTAAACTAAACTCAGTGACACAGAAAATAGTTTAAAGTCCAACATGGTAAACAGACATGGAACATTTCCTCTTCATTTCTAATAGCAGTGTACACATGTAGTGACCGTGAGTAAAACAATGACACGTAAAAACGAAAAATAGTTAACATACTAACATGGTAGACAGACACAGAACATTTCCTTTTCATTGCTAATCGCAGAACATAGCAACAAGAAAGGAAAGATTTTCTCATTACATTATAATAAAAATACATATGAACTTTTTCTCCATTTATTTTAAGATGAAGATAGTTTAGATAATACATTTATTAGAATATATTTTTTTTAGTTTAGTATGAGCTAATGTAGGTCCTGATCCCTTTTATTGCTGCCCAATGATATGAAGTCCAGAAATATTTTTTTTTCAAGCCATGAACCCAGAATAACAACAGTGGGTTATGTTGCTTTATAAGAGAAATGAAAACAATCGGAACAGAGAGCCACGGGCAACAAGGCACGATCATGCCAAAGCAATGCCCAAGAAAATCCAGATCTTTTCAAAGGAGTAGTTACAAAACAAGGGAAGAAAGGACTTTAGCTTATTTTGAAGCCCCTAAAATTACTGAACACCAGTTTACGGACTTGTTGAATGTGTTAATAAGGCCCTGGCAATCAAGTGCACGTATGAAATTATTCAGACATTGAGGAATCACAATCCTAGCTATGCTGTTGCTTAAGACACAATTGCTTTTTGATTACTTATACTTAACAACCTTTACTAACAAATTTCTGGATCTTCATGAGCTGCTCCAATACATAAAAGGTAACGGTAATTTAAAAGCATTTTTTTTTAATTGAAATGTGAAGACAGAAGGTGAAAATAACAAGATTTTTAGTGCTATTATCTTGAGCAAACCCTTTTGAAGATACAAACAGGTCCTTTAATTGGTCCAGTGCTGACCTTTTAATTGGTCAGCACTGTTTTTTTAGTGAGAAAAACTATTTAGATATGACATCAACAAAGCAGTAATAAACTGTACACAAAGCAATAAAGGAACTAAATCATGAACTCTGTAATGTATTTTTATATATACACACTTTTATATATACACAGATATTTACTGGTGATGCTCAATTTTTGTGAATCGCTAATTCCTAAATGCCAAGTTCTGCCAACAGCTAACCAGGCTCAAAATTGTTTTGTTGAAACAACGCTATTTGATTTTAAGACATTTCTATTTTATCAACATTTTTCATGGTCACCAAAAATTTAAAGTTAAGTATTAACCTTATCAAGACAAATGCATAGCAAGTGTTTGCAAACTAAATGTTAATAAACAATTTTTCCAATGATAATATCAATAAAAACCATACAGTTAGTTATTTCTCATTTTATGCATTTCTAAAAAATCAGCTTTTCTTCACTTTTCCCCGGATTTAAAAAAACTAGTCTATTCTACTTAGGTCAAAAATGCTTGAATAACCAATTGAACTGTGAAAAAAATATCTAACCGCTATGGCATTCAAAACGTTACAAAAGAAATAGAAATTTGTTTCTCTGCTAGTCTTCTTTCTCTCCCTCTCTTTTCGTTTTTTTTTTTCTTTCCTTTCTTTTTTTTTTTTTTTTTTTTTTTTTGGAGACAAAGAGTGAGAGAGACATAGAAAATTTTAATGAATGATGTGTGGAGGGAAGGTATAATATGATGCATACTATATATATTCTGCAAGAAACTGACAAAAAAGATTATCACAGTAAGAGACCATGTATAAATGTTTTTTTCCCCAATATTAAATTAAGTTCTTAGGTAAATAAGTACAGAAAATATGTAGAGAGAGTGAGTTTATGTTTTCCATTCAAAAATTGTAAAAAAAATTAAGTTGAAAAAAATTTGCATAACTTCTATATGTTAGGCATTTTTAATATTCACTGTAAATTAATATGTAACGGACCCAACCCCTATTATCAAACAACAGATAATGTTTTTACATTTTCCCATGACTATTTGACTAATAAAGCTTTCTTTTATTTTATAGCTTTGCTGTGCGGAAACTCAACAGGAATGAAGATTCTTTTGCAACAAAGTTGAAGAAAGGAAGAAGATTACTTTTAAACTTTGAGGTTTGTATAAAATGACATGATTTGAATGGACTCTGCATTAACTATCTAAGAAAATAGCTAATCATTATGATTGAAAAATATTTCAAAAAAGGTAATAATTTTTTTAAATAATAAAATATACATTTAAGGAGTACATTTTTTTTTTTTTTTTTTTGAAGAAACAGAAAACTACTGCATGAAGTTTCAGAGGCTTTAAATTAATTAAAGCACTTCAAAAGCAAAAGTGGAACTAAAAAGAATTGGAAAGCTGTCTGAACAAGTTTACTTCTAGACTAACAAGATATAGGCTTGGCAAAATTTAACATGGATTTTCTAAAAATAATTCAAACAATATATCCACAAACAAAATGTTTAAACTTGAATTTTAATGATATGAGTGGTACTTTTTTTAGTAACCCATTAGTGCCTGACTTTTTTTTTTCAAAGATATTTTGTGTACTGGTTACGAACAGTGTTTAATGGACAGGAAAAATAATTTAAAAAATATTACGTAAAAATAATTTTTTTTAATTAAGGAAAGAAAAATCTCCCTTAAAAGTTACGATAGACCCCAGACTGTGCATACTTTTTTTACTAATTTTTTTTTTCTGCCTACCATATAATATTTAAAAAGACATTTTATAAGAAGAAATAAAATCAGCAATTAACATAAACTGGGAAGCTGGGAATATGTTTGAAAACTTAGCTTTTTTTCTTGAGATTGTGAACGATGTAATTTTTGATAAAGATCATATTAAAACTGCTACAGAACACACTTTACAATGGTTATGTGCAGCAATCTGTTAATAACGAATTGAAACAATACCAAGGTACTAATTGAACACTATTAATTGGTTGAAATGTTCATTTTGGGGGAAATTCAGACCCTGTTTTTGGACTGTCCCTAAAAAGGGATGCAAAGCATTAATGGATTAAGACATAAATCCTTTGCTAGGCCTTATGAATGAAAATCATGTCAAGATAAACTTTTTTTTCAACACATAAGTTGAGAATATATATTTAGCTGTGAATGGTAAAAAACCAGCCTGACATTTCGTAACGATTAAGAACATTTCTTTTAAATTGCACCAGAAAATTACAGAATAACCTTTATTTAATAAACTTTTGATGCAGGGAAGTTTTAAGTGTGATTTCATCAAAATAATCATATTCTTGTTGTACTGACATAGATAACTGCCATACATTGACAATAAATAGGGTTTCAAATCCGCTATTTATTTTGAAATGTTCTGTATTACATTTAGGAAATACGAATTAAACTCTATATCCAAACCATTTTTAGTGGCAAATTTAAATGCTTTGGTGAAAAATGGAAATTTCAATGGTCTCTATGAAACCCTGTGGTTCCGTAGAACAAAATTCAAGAAACACTGTATTAGTTAATATTATTTTAGTTTTATCAATAATAAGATTTTTCTCTTTGAACTATTGAATCCACCATTTTCAAGCAAACACGCATTTATGCATTAAAGAAGCTAGTTTATTGAAAATTGTACATTAGAACATCCGTTCCCAAACTTTTTAGTGCACAGAATTCTTAGCGCTGCTCATTTACTTTATAGAACCCCAACCTTGTTAGTGACTAAACGACAAAATGTTAACAATCTGGGAGTGAAATGATAACCATTTCTTACCATAATTACTTTCTTCTATATAGAAGAAACTTAGGGAGGAAACTTTAGCTAGAGTTCTGCAGAACACACTTTGGTAATCACTGCATTTGAAGATAAAAAAAGAAAGAAAAGATCAGAGCTAAAAAAATCTGGAAGAAAAATTATTTGAGATTACTTCATCATGCTAGAGATAAAAGTTAATTGAATGAAAGAGTTGGTCACTTTTTGCCTGTCCTGCCCACATTAAAAAGACATAGAAGCCATGCAAACAGTGGCAGTTCGTGGGTCATTAAAATAGAGGTAAAGAAACCAAATTTCAAAATTTAACATTTATAAACTACTAGCTGCCAGGGCAGCTAGATTAGCATGTTGATGCATAACTTCCCCCCTCTCTAACTTTTACCTCATTCTGAAGTTATATTATTTGATATAATTAAATGTTAATTCGATTTCAAGACATACTGCGCACGTGGCCCGGCGTTGCACGGGCACTTCGTGCCTTGAAAGTAGTGAGGAAAATTTCAAGAAACTACTCCCCGCCAAGGCGGCTCGCTAACAGGCGCTTAACGCCTTTACTTTTTTCCTATATAAAAAAATCATTCAAATTATTGAGATGCTTCGCGCCTTCAAGATGGTGAGGAAAGTTTCAGTAAGTTCAGCTCGCTCAAAGGAAAAAAGCAGACATAGATACTCAGTTTTTAATATAAGTAGATGGCTTTTCAACAAATGAATGTTTCAAAATATTACAAGTAGCTAGCGATAAAAATACTATGTAAGTGGCCCGCTTATGAGTTTCGTGTTTGATTTAGTTAAGCCTTTATTCAAAATTCTCATTATCATTGTTATCACTGTTTCATAGCAACCACGCTTCAACAATGGATTTCATATTTAATCATTTATTAGGCTTAATCGCTTTAAATTTGACTACTTATTAATTGATATCTTCGCTAATTAAAATCGTATAATTATATAAATTGAAACTAATGAAGCCTGAAAAATTACCTATCTATCGGTACCTGTTTCGACTTTCAGTTCATTGGCGTTCAGGAGAAAGAAGCGTGACATAGATAGAAAGATACTCAGTTTTTAATATAAGTAGATTATTTTTAAATTTTAATTTAATTAATTATTTATTATTATTCATTTATTTTTTGGGGAGAGTTCATTGATCTATTCTGAAGTTTATGTATTTTGATTTTTATTCATTTTGGTATTTCTTTTATTTATTTTGAGGCATTTTACTTACGTATTATTACTTTTTGAAGAGGGGTGTTTTCTTGCTTAATTTTTAAGGATTAATTAAGAGAAAAAGGAAAATACTTTGGAAAATGAAATTTGGGAATAAGGAAGATTCTGCTGAGACATGCTCTACTTCCAAAACTCTGTTTCAACTGCATTTGTTTATTATGAACAAAAGTTGAATTCTTTAATGAATATAATTAATGAAAATGAATTTCACTATAATTTCAGGAATCCATTCTAGCAGGATGTTTAGACCCTGTCAAAGCAGTCATTGGTTACAAAGTGGAAATTGGTGCTAGTGGCAGCTTTTGCCCTGATCACTTAACACTTCCTGCAGATGTTTCATTTTATGAATTGAAAAGTTCCCATCAACATACAGTTCCATATATGGTAAAAAAAAATTATCCTAGTAATTTTAAGCATTGAAATGAAATTGTTTCATATGTGGCAAATGTAATGTTTATATAGCACTATTTTAAAAGAGGAAATTTTATACAGAATCAATTTGGATTTACTTTTCACTATTTTCTCATGAATGTCTTTTAATGGGTAGACAAACAACTGTTACTACATTTTAGACTTAATCAATTGTATCATAAAGTTGCCTCAGAAAATCAAATTCTCTCTCTCTCATACATCTATAAATATATACAGTGAATTCTCGATAACTTGAATCTGAAGGGACCGTAAAAAAAGTTCGACTTATCGGAAGTTTGACTTATCATTAGTTTCAATTTCTAACATTTTAATAATAAAAACTTGGAATGTCCAATTAATGTATAGATAACTGATAAGTTTAATTAATTAAAATATACACTATTTGATTTAAAACGTTAAGAAAAAAAAGAAAAAGAAATCTTTCTTTTCATACATATTTCGTCCTTGTGGGATAATCTGTAATTTTAAGCTGCAATGAGCAGTTTTGCAAATTTAAAAAGCGGTAAAAGTTGAAGCTTTTTTCATATATGGTTCTTCCTTGGCAACAGATTAATTTTCTTCCATAGTTTGTATGTATTCTTCGTTGCAAACCTCAGTGTTTTAATCAAACTTCTTAAATTCACATTAAAGAAATTTTCTGCATTTAAAATCGTCAGTTTTAAATTTAATAATCACTTATGCCACTATCACGTTTCATTGAAGATTGAAGTAGCTAAACTTTTGGAAAACAAATTCCTTACAGATGCATAATGTTAGCAAAAAGTGTAAACAATACAGCAAGATCGACCACAGGTGTTATTCCTTTATTGCAGATTTTCCCTGAAGGAATCACAAGAGAAGAAAAAATAAAATTTCATGCTCTCCCTTGAAATTTTTTTCTGCTTTTTAACTATCAAATGTTGAGTCACCTCAAAAAAACTTCGAGTTAAAGGAAGTAAACTCCGAGATATGGAAGAAAATTAACATAGAATTGAAGACAAAGGGATTGGGACCTAATAAAAAAATTCGAGTTATAGTAATATTCGAGTTATCGAACTTCGAGCTATCGCGAAGTGACTGTATATATATAATGTTTGTGTGTGTATGTATGTTCCTTTTACAAATCCAGTTTAGGTGGGAGCTTTGTTAAATTCAGCACAAAAATGTCCTTTGATGCTCCAGAACTCATCCACCTATAGAGAGGGGGGAGGGCAACCCCTTAGAGTGGTTGCATAAAAAATTCACAGTTCACTTCAGATCTTTGCCAATTTCGGCACAGAGGTCCTTTGATACTCGGTGATTAACAAAGGGGATTTCTCAACCACTATAGGGTGAAACCCTATGAAGGATTTTCCTTATACAAATCTAGTATAGGTTAGATCTGGGCCAAAATTGTCACAGGAGTCTTTTGATGCTCAAGAAATCACATAGGGAGGCTTTCACTCTGTATGTGGAGGGGGGGGGGACAAAACCACGTATAAGAGGTTTTTCCTTACTCAAATCTGTAGTTTACCTCAATAGTACCAAATTTGGCACAGAGGTTATTTCATGCTCAGGAATTCACATAGTGGTTTTTGTTTTTGCCAGAAAATTTGTGAAACAGAATGTTTACGCTTATTAATAGCAATGGCTGAATATTTGTAATGTTGGAAAAAGGCAAAGAGGTCTAAATTTAAATTTGAAATCATAAGTTGCTCTTTTTTACACATTTACATGAAATTCTACCCTATTTCTTTTCTCTTTTTCTAAACGTGATTGTTGAAACTGCACTTAACACAACCTTTATTTTTGCTCTAAACCATGCAATGCTAGGCAAGGCAGCTAGTTTCTGAATAGAAATTAAATGTGTTTATTTTTTGCGAGAAAGATTTTTAGGAAACGTTTTTTTATGAATCAATTCAAAATATATCTATCAGATAAGAAGCAAAGCCCCCATTAACTCAAAGAATTGATGCAAATTATAATGTTAATTAAGACATCTTTTGGTTTATTTCAAATATTTTATTTGTTGTAAAAAAATATTTTAAAGTCAATTACTGCTACTCTTTATTATATTCTGATCTTTAACTTGCATAGTAATCAACTTAAGACTTTCTTCTGAACATGCTTCATGAAACAGAACCTTTCATATGGTGATTAAATTTATTTTTATTGAAAGATATTTAACACAAAAAAAGTTAAATATGTTTCTTTAAAGAACTAATTTTAGAATTTATATTCATGATTTTAAATTTTTGGTTCATTCATATTTTGCTTAAAAACATTTCTTTCAAGTTTCAGTTTGTATATTATACTAGGATCTTCCTTTTTTAAACTTCTTTAAAAGTTTCGAGTAAAGTTGTTTAAAGTAATTTTTTTGTCAAACAACAACTTTTTTTCTCATATAGTTGGCACAAATCTTTACTAATTTTTCTCACATTAGCGAAATATTTACATTGAGACTACATGAATTTTGTGTTGTCCCACAGGCTCATGTTACATTTGAAAATATTGAATACTATCTTCCAAAGAAAGGATCGATGCAAGTTGTAAGTACATTTCACACCATTAGTTCTTTTGTTTTGCATTAGTCAAACCCGTAAACCATATTTTGAATTAATTAAACTTCCGGGGGGGGGGGGCGGTCTGTGCTTATTTTGAATGCGTCAACGAATTGTCAACGAAGTTGATCCTTACATTTTCCATAGTTTAAATTTCATGAATTAAAGCTGAATTATATATTATCAAATTTATTTTGATCAGTCAACGAGTATGAACAAAGTTTTTACTATCCATTTTTAAACCTGTCATTACCAACAAATTCTACTAATTTTTAATGCCAATAGTAAGCTTTTTTAACCACCTGTGATTTGAAAAAGCTTCTCAAGGCCAAGGTTGATAAGTGTATTCCCCATCAATTCATCATTTTTCAAATGTGGAAAGCATACTTCCCACTAAATGGTGAAGAGTAAAACAAATTAAAATGTGCTAATAAACTTAATAATACCCTTTAATTTCTCTCAATACTAAAAATATTCTTAATGTATTTTTATACCACTTTTAATAAAATCAAGGCACAAAATAAGCTGAAGGTGTACAAAGTTTACATGTTATTTTGCATACTATTATTTATCAACTAATAGTAAAATTAATGAAAGTTTTTCCTTCCTTTTTACGGAGGAAATAGTAAAAAAAAGAAATCCTTTCCTGTTTGAAAATTTACCTTTTTTGCTTGGTATTAAGCAAAAGTTTACACTTACTGTTCATTGAAAAATTAAAAACTATCCTAAACATGAGCTTAGGAAGTACTTTCTGCAGAGAATAATGTTCAGAAAAAGATTTTGTAAGTGAACTTTAAACCTTATAAGACCAAGCTATGAATATATTCACTGAATTTCTTAATCTTTTCAGATTTACAAGTTCATGCATTTTATTTTGATGCATAAGTATTTTTTAGTACTGCTTTCAATTAGAAACCAATAGAAGAACATGTTTCCGAAAGGGGTATTAAGTCAAAAGTTTCAAACGATAGCAGCACATGTCTAAAAATATAATTACAATAAGAAGATAAGAAGTTAAGTTACAAGTAAATTGTGCCAAAAAGGATTAAGTCATGTTTAACCACAATTTCAGCTTTTCTCGAAATCACATGATTTGTTTCGCAAGCACGCATGCAGAAAAAATGTCTCATGTGCCCCCTTCTCAAATAAAATCCAAAAAGCAATGTAAAACAATAAAAAAAAAAGAAATATGTTTTGAAATTACTTGAAGATTTGGAAACTTAACAAATTGCATGAATGTATTGAGTGATGTTTATAAACAATTTTAACAATACTGCCGTGCTAAGCACAAAGTCGCATCTGCACTTTTTAACAAAACTGAGTTATCATCACCGGGTGATTCTTAGTGACCTATTTTACCAAACTAAAATATTACACTGCGATGCAAAAGTTTAGCCAAAATGCAAATATGTGAATAAAAAGGAAACTATTCAAAGAAATGCTTTCAAAGTTCTACTGCAGGTACACAATATGGTCCCAAATACGTGTCTGGAGTTCTTATAACTATAACTGGAATCAAATTTTGGATATTACAAAAGATATTTTTTTACATTGTTGCAAAAGTTTAGACAATAGTCAGATTTTATGCAAATATCCCTTGAAATGTGACTAGTAGAGGAAATGCGGGACTGTATTATTCATTTATAAAGTGCAGAGATTGCTGAATAAATAATCAAAATCTCAAAAACTCTTTAGTTCTCGTGTAAAGAAAATGAGAAAGTTTGGAAGCCGAAATTTGAAAATAAGCCTACTTTATTATTTTTTTGTCTTTTAAATTGGCTCTAGTATGGTAGTACATTGTTTTATACTTTGTGGAGAGCAAATTCAGACATGAGTATTGATCAAAAAGTCCAAGAAAAATTATATTTCTTAAGGATGAAGGAATTGCAAAAACGGCTGAGACTGATGATTCGCCCCTTAATCCTACAAACTTCAACTTGGGTCAAAAACAGCACGTGACAGCATAAGTAAATGAACAACTGAATCGGAATGCACAAAAAAAACACAAAGAATTGTGCTTGAGCCTTTTCGGACATAGTGTCCCAAATAAGCCAGATTTTATTGGTAAAAGCAGCACAGCATATGATCATTGGATATTTCTCTAGTCCCGCGAAAAGAATTATAATTCATCTAGGCCATCCCAATTTTAACAATTTTTATCAAAGAAAGTACCATTCATTTTTTAGTCACGATGATACATATGCTGATTTTCACATTAAATTCAGGCTTATTTGGGACACTCTGTCCGAAAAGGCTCAGGCACAATTCTTTGTTTTTTTTGTGCATTCCGATTCAGTTGTTCATCTACTTATGCGGTCATGTGCTGTTTTTGACCCAAGTTGAAGTTTTGTGGGATTAAGGGGTGAATCGTCAGTCTGAGCCGTTTTTTCAATTCCTTAATCCTTAAGAAATATAATTTTTCTTGGACTTTTTGATCGATACGCATGTCTGAATTTGCTCTCTACAAAGTAAAAAACAATGTACTACCCTACTAGAGCCGATTTAAAAGACAAAAAATTAATAAAGTAGGTTCATTTTCAAATTTCGGCTTCCAAACTTTCTCATCTTCTTTACACGAGAACTAAAGAGCTTTTGAGATTTTGATTATTTATTCAGCAATCTCTGCACTTTATAAATGAATAATACAGTCCCGCCTTTCCTCCACCAATCACATTTAAAGGGATATTTGCATAAAATCTGACTATTGTCTAAATTTTTGCAACAATGTAAAAAAAATGTCTTTTTTTTTTTTTTTTTTCAAAATTTGATTCCAGTTATAGTTATAAGAACTCCAGACACGTATTTGGGACCATATTGTGTACCTGCCGTAGAAATTTGAAAGCATTTCGTTGAATAGTTTTCATTTTATTCCCATATTTGCATTTTGTCTAAACTTTTACATCGCAGTGTATATGGTCATTTCAGAACAGGAAATAGTTTTTAAAAAATTCTGAAAAAGTATCATCTGAATCAAAAACATGGTGGCGTAAAACTTTAGAGTAATATCTCAATTTGAGTTCAACTGCAGACACTACTTTTACGCTTAGCATGGTAGAATACACCAAAGACTAAACAAGAGTGAAAATAATGATAACAATAATGAAATAGAATTTGCAAACAAAGATTTGTGGTAATTACCTTCTAAAATTGTGAATCTAAAATTCATGCTCTATTTGCACAAAACAAAATTGAGTCGCTTTCAAATGGAAGTAAGTCATTTTATTTTGTTACTTTTTTGTGACAAAAAAGTAAGTTTTTTTTTTCAAAAGCACCTATGCTATATTTTCTTTCATTTCTAAATAACTCTACCGTTAGGGTTTTTTTAATCATGTACTTTAATATAGTTAGCATCCAGATTGCTAAGAAACATTATTTTTTTCCTTAAATTAAATATTAAATCTTACATAATAAAATTGGTTTAAGAACGGAAATAAGTAAAATATTTTTTTAAAAACTTATGATTTATGCATATAATGCCATAATTTCTTATTTTTCAGACTTTATTCAATCCTTCAGAAACTGTGGTAAAAATGTTCGTTCTAAATTATGACTTGAGCAATATGCCACCACTGCACCATACATTCATTAGGCAAAAAACATATTATATGCCAGTTGATGTTGCAGAAAAAGATCCGAAATGGTTGCGTTACATAATTCATTTAAGGTAAGCTAATTTACTTTGTATAAAGATATTTTGAGTTTTAAAACGAAACGTTTTAACCTTTTGAATTTCAGTCAACTGTGGAAGAGTTATTGTCAAACAGCAGTCAAACCTCATTAATTCAAATATACTTGAAACAAATTACTACTAAGACAAACGCCTTTTCTATCTCCATCTTATTATTTGTTGTTGTTCGGATAAGACAAATTATAACAATCAAGTGCCTAGCATGGGTCCATTAAATGAGAACCATTTTTAAGGTAAATAAGAACAACTCGGTTTGAAATAAAAATGCAGTTTGCAACATTTTTATTTGAAAACCGATAGAATTAGAAAAATACACTACGTTCAAATAGTTCCTAGAACAGTTCAATCTCAAGCAGCGTTGTTCTTATTTTTTTTGCAAATAAGCAATCCGCAATACGCAACTCATATTTATTACGTACGAATGTATGATCTGTCAACCCCGCCCTCTAAAAAAAATAGTTACGGTACAGCATGTGTACCGCCCGGCTCCTAAAGGTTAATGTTATTTTTATCACTGGTAAGCTGAGTAATATTTTGTTAATTTTAGTTTACTCAAAATGAATTTTAATTGTAATCACCCTACATATGGATTAACAAATACAAATGTAACTGCAAATGTATAACCCACGTATAGTCAGGCCTTGGACAAGCTCATTTTTGTGTAGGTCAAAATAGGAGAAAATCATAAATTGAAGCAATGTCAACAATCATTATCGACAACTCAACTTCTCTAGTTTAACAAATGGAATCATTTAATCCTGAAGATCTAAGAACTTATCAGGAAAATGCAAGTCTCACCAAACAAGAATTCCAGTTTTTTGGATGACATTTAGAAAATTTATACAAGAAAGTTGGTTCCAAGATGTGAATTCTAGATTTCATAACAAAAACTCCAGAGAGAACTTCAAAAGGGTTCATATTAAACTTCTGTACAATATCAGTTATTTCACAATGGTCACAACTTGGTCTAAAAAATATAAGAACTCATTCAACAGTGTATTTCTACAAAAATGGCTGTACTGTTGAGTTGTTTTCTATGAACTGTTGAATCTCAATTTTACCAACTTCTTTTTTGAAAACAGTCATGATTTTATAAACATCTTACCAGACCCAAAATATTTTTTACTGAAACAGTACTATTCGATTTTATAAACACTCTCGTTATTTTAAATAGTAACTTTAATCGAACATCAACTGTGCTGTGAAATAAACTTCTTGCCTTGATTTTAATAATCAGTTATGATTTTTTGAAAAAACACCTTCACTTGTTTGTGAAATACAAAGGTCTAAATGTCTTTTTCAAGCAACTTACTGAGTACCTTCAGCAGAAATGATGATTCATACTTTACTTGCATTACGCCAGGTATAGTACTTTTGACAAAAAAATATATGCAAGGGCTCACTTATTTCTTGAAAATGGGCAGAGATTCTGTAGTTGTGATTTACCAACTCATTGTTATATTTGCATTTTCCTGCAGCTGTATTTAGATACTTGTTTAATATGCATTTGTTGTGGAAAATTATTTGTAATGTAATCCCTCATTATACCACTCTTTCAGTCATATTACACTTCTCTTGTTTAACGAAATATTAATAGTACTAATACTCTGCTTTAAAGTGGAAGACCACCTTCGCAGTAAAAACCTTGTATTTTGCAGATAAATTATTTTTTACATTAAGAAAAAAAAATATTTTTCATTTGAAAAGCCATCATTTCAGATGTAAGGTTACTTTAAATGAGCTGAGTAATATTGGGCTTTTTTTGTCTCCCAACAACAGTGAAACAATGATGGGCTACTGTATTTGTTACTTAATACTTAATCTATGATAAATTACATTGTTTTCACTTACATTATTTATGAAATGCAGTGCCCTAATGTGACTAATGAAATTGAGTTAAAATAATTTCAGGAAACATTTATTTTTTTACAGTTTATTTTATGAAATCAAGTATATACAAAATATTTTGCATAGAAAAACATTTGTTTTTACCATAACTAAGCCACTTAAAATTCTAATGTTCTTAATGACTGAATTTATTGCATGTTAACACAACTAAACAGATGTGTTAGGATTTTTAAGCTTTGAAAATTCATACCATCAATGGAAAAATCCATATTTGTTAAATATTGCATCCCTAAAAGAGTTATTTTATTTATTCACACATGTAACTGTACTTTGTAATTTAAAATAAAGTCCACATATATTCATTACAGGTTTGCATCTTCCAAGACCGGAAGAATTTTCCTTCATAAAGACTTTAAAATTGTTGTTCTTAATAGAAACAATGATGATGCTGCATGTGATCATATTCAACAGCCATGTGAACTGCGTTCTTTCCTGTCTGTGCCTAAAAATCCAGCATTTTCAAGCTTATAATGCTCATTATTCATTTAGTTTATCTTGTTGGTAGTTAAAAAGTTTTTGTGTAAAATTATATTTGTTGTTTCATTATTCTTAAAATTAAAAAATATATATGTCCATACAAAGTATCATTTCATTCTTAAACACAACTTAATTTTAGTTGTGTACCTACAAAAAATTAACTGGGTGATTCACACTGGAATGTTTTACAATGAAAAACATACACAAGTTTTGATTTTTACCATAAATGACCTGTTAGAGTTTGTTTATATTAACACATAATAGTAATGAATTTCACAGCATTATTTATCATAATAAAACTTTTAGTGAAGTAAGATATTTTCTAACATTTTTAAAGCAGCTAATAACAAAGCCTTCGATTATATAATTTTACGGAATTGTGCTTCCTTTTACAACAGGAATAATTATCAAGTAATTCAAACGTTACTGAAATATTTCTACTTTAAAGTGCAAAAATTTTCTAAATTACCTATGTAAAAATATCACAATAAATCATAAAAGTAGTCTAATCCTTGTCCTATCTCCCAAATGGCAACACCAGTTCCTAGTTCTTTAGCCAGTTGAAGACGAAGATGAATGGAATAGAGGGTAGGATAAAAGACTTGATGCTCTGTTCCCTCTGACCTGCAATGATACAACAGTTAGTTATTTTTTTACTTAATCACTTTGTTTTTAATTTAACAGAAAGCCACATAAACAAAGAGATTAAGCAGAATTGTAGGATTTTCTATACATACAATTTAAAATCTCTTCAAAACGTGCTACTAGCTAACTTTGTGAGAAAAGGTCAATAGATGGCTATGAACTTAATGCCTTACATTTTGAATGAAATATAGACAGGGTGATTATAATTAAACTTCATTTATAAATGGCATCACACACCGTAAACTGTTGAATGGATTGCAACGAATTTTTGTATATGGGATATACACGAGATGTACTTATGGAATTCTTCTTCTGAACACTCAACTGGAACATCCTGTATGTATGTATATATTCACTATTGAACACCTTCACAAAAATGAAGACATATAATTTGAATTGTAAAGCAATCTGACATGAATGCTGCAACATTCAAATTTATTATCCTCTTTCATGCATCAAAATCTATACAGTTGAACCTTGTTAATGCAAAATCACTTAACATGATATACTTGTTTGGCTCCATGAGTTAACAGTCACTTATTAATTTATTAAATAAGGAGAAGTCCCGCTAAAATGAAGTTATTTTTGTGGTCCCGTGAATTTCGGGTTAGTGAAGCTTGACTGAAGCTGCATTACATGCTGCAGAGTAGTGAAATAACATGTAACTTATCGAAATTTGAATGCCGCAACTAATAGAAAAAATATCTCCCCATTTTTTTAGCTCAATTACCAGTTTACTATCACTCTGAATATGTCAACAGGGTTTCTTAGTTCAGAGACAGTTGTTTATTAGTTTTTTTTACAAATCATATTCATCTTCAAAGTATTTCAGCAAAAAATTTGAACATTTTTTTCCAAACATAAACATAAAATATAAAAAAAATGTATTGACTCAATGTAAAGAAAAACTGCAGTTATTATAGAAAAATTACATCACTGGTTGACTAAAAATTTTAATATTTTTAAAAATCTGCTTAGTTAAATTTAGTATGCTTACCTATATGTGAAGGAATGTTCTCCAGTTACATTGTCAAACACAAATTTTGGTTTATGCTTTTCTAGTATTGAAATATACCTAATAAATATACAAGAGATGTGATATTAACTACAAAAGCAAATAATATAATTTAGTTATGCTAAACATTCTTAAATTCATTTTTTTTTAAACACCTGTAAGATTTGGGGCTGCGTTTGGCTACTAATCATTTGCAGACCTAGCGCAATCTCCGAGACCGGCACCCATTCTTTAACGTGGCACCACGATAAGCAAAATGCCATTACCACTAGAATTTTGGCATGCAGTTTCCCACTAGATGGAAGCACGTAGGCTCTATTAGATAGGAAACTGCACTAGAAATTTAACTTTGCCAAGAGATACTCAGTGCCAAACGAGTGCTCGAAAGATCTTTTACATGCCTCAGCATATTTATTCACATTACATAATGAGACGACATGGTCACTGTCGATTTTCTGCATCTTGAAAATCCACTGACTGGAGCTGGGTTTGATCCCGCGCCTTTGGGTTTTAGAAGCCAGCATCTTAACCACTGCAACACTCTGTCGGCAGAATTTAACTTGTAAAGCATTGAAAACATGATCAATTTAGAAACTTCCGTAGCAAATATTGATGAGCTCCAGATTAAATTTATGGCTATGAAATATAAGTCTCATTTCCATTAGTATCTCAACTTAAAGTATTTACTAGTCAAAAATTGAAGACATCATTTTACTAATAACTGTCATATGAAATAAATTCCAGTTAAATAAAACATAAATGAAAACATATATTGCATTAAATCATATATAAAAAATGAATAAAATGAAGTTAAATTCAAGCTTAAAAATATGAACCACAAACAGAGATTTTACAGGTTTAAAACTGATCCATTTTATAATGGATTTCAACATTGTTTCTAAAGTTTTCCAATCTTCCTTTATGTTTCCTGTTTAGAATTACTGATATTTTTTTTTTAATATGGGTGGCATAGGTACAATTTACTATACACAATGAAACAGACTCTAATTGTTTGTAACAGTTGTTAGACAAGAATGGTTAACTTTACTCAGCATTGAAGTTTATTATTTAAAGCAGTAATGAAGGAAAATTTCTGACAACACTTTCAAGAAACATAGGTTGTGAGGGAAAGGAGAGGGAGAGAAAGAGAGTTAACAATATTTTCATACTTTTCCATTGAATATTTCCAATCAATTAAAGAATAGCATCACAAGATAGGAAGAAATTTGAAACTAATTTACACTTAACAGGAATGCTTACTCATGTCCAATTACAGGTTTTCCATTCAGCCCGGAGTAATCATTGCCATAAAAATTTAATCCCAGTAGTATCTTTTTACGATTAGGACTAGATGGATCAGGAATTAAATCTTCCACACACTGAAGAAGCCAAGGCAATGGACTGTTTGGGCTGGGCCTGCAATACACCAAATACTGAATGAAATTAATCAAGAATATTACATCATACATTTTAAAGTAAACCTCTTTCTGTACAATGCTCTCAAAAACTCCTAGGGAATCACCAGGTGCATAAACAGAGTTTTTAAAAAATAATATTTTACTAGCAGATTTTTAAATGATGAACATAGAAAGATAACTTAATATATTTACATTCATATATTTACAGCCTTGCAAATAATTTTATAATAAATGTGAAATAATTGGAGCTTCAGATAAGTTGTCAGTGGATCATTGGGAGTTTATTGTATTTATTTTATACAAACTTAAATTGCAAATTTTATAACATTTTGTTATCTCTAAAAAACTATAAATCAAAAACCTTTCAATATAGAAATCTCAAATTGGCATTATTTTCTTATATTTTTTTAATTTTTAAACCGCTATGCAATATGATTAGATCAGTAAAAAATTTTATTTTAAAAAAAATTCAAAAATCAAACTTAAAAGGATCAAAATACCTCCTCTGATTTTTCCAGGAATCGAAAAAAGATGTTCTAAAGATATAGATGTTGTCCTACCTATGTATCAAGTTTAACAAAAAGTTTCTATAGAAATTAATTTTTATATAAAGGGTGCCTCTTTTTAAAACTCAATTTCAATACTTTTAACAAAGAGTTGGATCAATTGATTGAGGCGGGTTGGTATCTTAGTTATTTTCAGAGCACTCATAATAAATGAATCTTTTTTTTTTTTTTTTCTTTTTCTTTTTCCTTTTTTTTTTTTTTTTTTTTCTTCCTTGGACTGCACAATCGAGTTTAATGAAAAAAAAGGCAAGTAAAAGCACTTAAAGATAGGCATAAATTTTAGCTTGAATAGGAAATTAATTGCACTCAAGAACAAATTCATTGTTTTGTCAAAGTTTACTTTTAAACCAAAGAAAACTATTTTAAATATTAACTCAGTCTTTTCATTAAAGTATCAATATTTTTTACAGACAACAGTACATAATGATTCAGTAAATCTTTCCAACAAAACAAAAATTTAACCTGTTCTTATAAACGTTCTTTTTATTATATAATGTATATTGTGTATCATAAAAATGTAGATTGTGAGTTGATGCATTATTCTAATATTCTAAATGTTAGAAATTTAACAAATGATAGAAAAAAAGATTATAAAGTTTGAAACCGCTTAAAAGAACTATAAAAGCAAACAATAACTTAGCACAAACCTCTGAGAACTAGAATAATCATAGCTCATGAGACTAAAGGCAGTTACATGGTCAACAAGGTTTTCAAAATCCTGTTTGAGAAACATCCCAGTCTGGCCTCTGAAGTAAGAGTAGGTAACTTTAGTTATCACAAGTTTTAAATACGGTAAAATTATTTTTAAAAACATCAAAATAAATTACACAAAAATATTAGGGCTTTTAAGGAACACTTGATTACTGTAAATTTATTGATGACTATCTTAAACACATGAATCAAATTATAACAATACTTTAAAATGACATAATAAATAAACTTTACATTTTTTTTTTTTTTTTTTTTTGATTTGCACAAAAGAAATTTTAAGTCTCCTTTTGGATCAAAAAAAATATTTAAAATAAACGGAACTCTACTTTAATGATTTCTTAGATAGTTTGGTTGACATGCCGTATTTCATTAATAAATTTAAAGATTAGAATGTTCACATCCTTAATTGAGATATTACTAATATCAAATAGTATAAAACAAATTTTTAAAAATATATCAAAATGCAGTGCAAATAACTTCTTACCTAGCATATGATGAAGGAGGAATAACCAAAACCATTGACAAATTATTCTGACGCAAGGCAGATGCTACATTAGTCAAAAAGCTGACCAACTCCCTAAGAAAATTAGTTATAGTATAAAATAAAAGATGCAATAGTATTATTTTTTAAATAATGAATATTTGGAAGAAAATAATAATGAAGCACAAAATTATGTATGTCTGCAAAACTTAACTATTGGTAAATTAATAAAAATTCTTCATGCAAAAATAAAACTTAGGACACATACCATTGAAATACTAAAATGTAACATGCTTAAAGAAACAAAACAAACTTTGCATGCATTACCATAATACAATGTAAACAATTACATATGCCTCAATTTTATTTTTTCAAACCACTTACTTTTTCATTTGACCTCCTAAGAGGCTCCAAATTTCGATAACGTAACCATCAAAATTCTTATCCTAAAAAGCAAACATTCTGAGTTTTAAATTTGCAAACTTTAAATGCAGCTTCAAATATACAATATCAAGTGGCAGGTTTGAGTTTAATTATAATGCGGTGATTATCCCACTCTGTTATGCGATGTGCACAAATATTTTTTTTAAGGTTGATAAGGCATTTTTTGTGCAAATCAAGCTTTTATATAATATATTATGTGAGTGTTCAATAAAAGCTAATTGCAATTGCTTTTTAGGTAAATAAACATCAAGGCTCAGAAAACAAATATTGTATATATGTAGTAGGATAAGTGAAAAATGGATGTGTGTTCCAGTTAAATTTCATAAGCACATTTCAAATAGTTTATAGCATTTATTCTGCTGTTCTTTGAGCAGTAAATACTTTCATCATTTTCATTTGATTCTATGCAATTTTTTTCTCAACTTTACCAGTAGGTTTTTAATGAAGGGCTCGGGCGTAAATAGTGGTATCTGACAAAATTGTAAAAATAGATTTTTTTGTTGAAAACAATAGTATGTGGGCATATTAACGGAAATCTTATACCGTTTTGATGTTTCCCTCATAAATGGCGACACACAGATATAGCCGATTTCTGCAATGTGGCATTACGTTCATGTAAATAGCGGTAAGTGGTAAAAATAGCGGATAGTGGACACATGACCGTCACTTCTGGTCGCAATAATAGGAGTGAAATTACAGCTGAATGCAGTGAAAGTGGTTTTAATGACTCCGATAAAGACCCAGAATACATCCCTAGTGATGAGGGATCTAAAGTAAAGGTATGCATTATGTATTTTGGGGTTTTTTAATAATTTCTATGCAGCATGTAAACAATGTTATGTGTATTCAGATACCATTTTTTACATGCCTTAAGAGTACGATTCGATGTAAACAATGTTATGTGCATTCAGATACCATTTTTTACATGCACTTAGAGTATGGCTGATACGTTATCATAATAGTTTGCTATAAAAGGCTGTTTTCCGAAAAAACTGCAATGCTTGAATTCAAGGAAAGTTCAAATTCATCTTCGACACCAAGTGACGACAGTCAAGATGAAAACATTGAAGAGAATTGCATCACAGATAAGCAAAAGCTGGTCAGGACCTTGTCAAAAGAGCAAACATGGAAGCCAATTAAAATGAAAGTACATAGAAAGCTGTCTGTTGAAGCATTTTTCGGAACATAATGTCAAAGCTACGAAGTTCATTGAATCTCAGACAATTGTGGCGGCCAAAACAAAAATTAATCTTAAGTTTAAGTGTGGCTTCGCTTGCCAGCTCTAGGTGCATTCGAGGAAATTGTCCCCTTATTCCCACTAGTTGAGCATACTATGTTTCTCTCTTCTCTCTGATAGAGATTTTTGTATAGTAAAAAAATACTTTAGGGCCCTTTGCCAATATATCTATACACCCGATGAATGGGAAAATGTTCTCAGAGCTACTCAAAAGAAAACACCATTCATTGCTAACAGAATGAAAGTGAAGGATTTTTTTTTAAATGTCCAGTAAGAGACAATATTTTCAGCAACCAAAAGCATATGAAAAAAATTGGTGTAAAGGAAGGACGTAAAGATGCGATTGTCTTCAGATGTCCATAAAATAGAGATGTCAAATACATATTCAGGCTTATTTACTTCTGTTTCTCTAAACAAAAGAGGAAGACCAATGAACCTCAAAAAACTTCTCGTTCAAGATTTCGAAAAAAAGTACAGTTCCAATCTACCAATATAGATCAGTAAACACTTGAACACATTCATTATGGCTGAAGTTGAATTCCTTCTGTATATCACCAGTTTTATACAAATCTACATTCTAAACAAACATTTTTAATATATTTTAGTTTAAAGTTTCATTGTTATGTGTTTTGCTCATAAAATAATTGTTTGAAGTAAACAATGATATCTACATAGCTTTTCCTGTAAAAAATGGATTATTTCCATCTGAAAAAAAAAATTTACTTTCAAGACTTTAATCAAATATACCCGAGACACACAGCATTTAATTAACGTAATCACTTTGTTTTTAAAACCAAAATATTTGCTACAGTAATTTCTCGAACTTTTAACAAGCTATATCTTTGGTTCTTAAAAGTGCTAGTTACTATTATTTACGCCCGAGCTCTTCAAATATTTCTCTAAGCTATGTTTCATTCAGTTTTTTGAAATTTTGGGTCAAACATTTTTTAAGTTTTTTTTTTTTTTTCTTTTTTCTTAGTTTACTTTGGTCAGCATTGGGTAATATTTCAGATTTTGTTTAATGCATCTCTTCTTGCTCAAGATAAGAAACATCGAAATATTTATGCTTATTTGAACCTCTTTTCTACAGTTTGATTATGATGTCAAATATAGTACGCCACTTATTAACTTTGAATACTGCTTTGCTAGAAGTAAGTTGATCTTCATGTTTAACAATTTTTTCTGCCCATGTTCTTAACTTTACTTTTTTTCCACAAATCTGCCCTCCAGTTTCTGCTATAATTTCTTCAAAATACCTGTCACACACACATAATTATGTCTTTTTAAGTTACATAAGAATCATTGAGGTAAAAGCTTTTGTGGCGTTCAACATTTGGTCGAACAACTTGAAGTGATTTTAGTTTGACAAGAGATGATTCAATAATCTTCACACTTGAGCACAGTTCTGATTCGCAGTCTGTAACTAGTTGCTAAGATGAGCTGTAACTTTGAAAGTAAGAAGAGAATTCATAGAGAAAAAAATATTTTCAACACTCAGATACTTTTGAAACAAAACTGCACAGCATTGCTTTTCATTTTTGGGATTAAACTCTGATGACTGAGCTATTTTAAACAAGGTAATAATTAAGTAGTAAGTTACCACCCCTAAACCAGGGGTAAAGCAAAGCTACATAAAATACGAAATTTTAATGTATTTTATTTCTGTGTGTAACTAAACTTTAAATTTTGCTTAAAGTCTAACTGTCTGTTCGCTCTAACATATTTGTGGTTGTACAATGTGGTCCTTTTCTTGTAGTACTTCCAACTTGAAGGCAAGATTTTGTTCTTGGAAGTTTACAAGTCTTTGAATTGATTCTCAGTAAAAAATTAATTAAAAAAGTTAAATAATCTTGAGTTAAGCCAAAAAAATGAAACTTCCGCTAAAAAAGACTTGGTTCAAAACATGGGAGTAATACCAAGTGTATATATGATTCGGAAGATTTTGCAACAGATGTGATGTTAATCTATTGTTTGCCACTAATGTTGAAGGCTCTATCAAAAACATTGGCCTACAGTTTTTGATGGGGATTTTATAATCTTCCATGACATTTATTTGTTGATATTACAGATTCTTTCATGTACTTCACATCCGTTAACATATCAAACAATAGTAGCACATTGATGATCCAAAGGGTGGTAGTAAAGGTGTCTTCACAAAATTTGCAATAAATACAAAATGTTCAGAAATAAATTTATGTAAATATAGAACCTTTATAAGGTACAATTTTTGAACAAGCCGAGAGAGGACTGCAGCAGGAAAGAAGATCCCATTATGCATCATCATGTCATCATACAAGTTCTACATTCTAATCATAAAATTTTCAAAATCATCAACACTATAATAGCTGCCAAGACAATAACAAATACACACCACACACCAGTCACAATTTTTCATTACATTTTGCACATTTATGATACTTGGGAGTTCTTAAAACATAGTTTATGCATACTGTCTGTGTACAGTTAAAATAACATAGAAATAGGTCAATTCATTAAAAAGTAGCAAAACAAAAAGCACAAATAAACTTACTTTTGCTAAGTTGATCAGTTCAGAACTCACACCATCATGATTTTCTTTGATTTTTAGCAATTTTTTAAATGTGGGATAGGTCCACTGCTCAAGTATAACTCTAGGCACTAAAAGAGCAAAAATTATTTATTAATGATGCTATATTGTTACTCAAGCATACAAAAAAAAAAATTTCTTTCAACAAATAAAAATTACGTCAATGTAATATGTATGAAAAAAATCTTCGAAAAAAGAACTTAGTATTCCAATTAAAATCTTATTCTAAAGTTTTAAAGATATATTTAAAAAGATAGTTAAAGACTATGTTAAATTGTGTTGTGTGTGAGAGAGTGTATATACGAGGATCTCTCTAAAATTTTTGAGATATACCAAGGTTTTTAAAGTTATACTGAGAAAATTTTAGATGTGTTCAAAGCAGGGCTGCGGAGTCGGAGTCGAAGAGTCGGAGTCAGACTGATTTTGGACCAAAGGAGTCAGGGTCGCTGAAAAACATGTCAACTTCGACTCTGACCAATTCCGATTTGGATGAAATTTTATGGAGGTGAAAACATATCTTTGAAACTAACAAATACAAATTTTCAGCTTCCAATATCCAAATCCTAAGCATTTAGGATCATTAAAAGGGCTTCAAAATGGCGGGTCTGCTTTGTGAAACGAATTGCTATGTTTGGGCTTATGTTGGTGAATAAAAAATATTTGCAGCAAAAATGCAATGTGTTAAAATAAAGTCTGGCCATTTAACAAGAAAAGGATTAGCTTTGTACGGAGTCAAAAGACAAGAGCGGAACTTGTCTTTTGCTCTGGAGAAAATTGACTTTTTGGAAGGTCACAGTGACCTCTGAGAATTGAGGTAAATGTGGTGAAATTACCTGCGAGAATTCTTGAGAAAATTGAACTTTTTGAGAAGTCACAATGACCTCCCATGACCTCCAACTGGGATACTCCAGCTTGCTACCCCCCCCCCTAAAGTGAGTCCTGGCTATGACCATGAATAAAAATGAAACTTTTAAAAATGGACTAAATATTTCAACCTTTGTTTAGGGTTTTTTCCTCTTCACATTCGGGTAAAAAAAAATAAATAATAAAAAAGAAGCAGGAGTCGGGAGTCGGAAGTTTTAAAATCCCGTAGTCGGAGTCGACCATTTTTCCTCCAACTCCGCAGCCCTGGTTCAAAGTAGTTTTTTTTAGAATCAATGAAATCCTTCAGATGAATGTTTTACAGATTAAATGCATTAAATCATTTATTTCTTGGAATCAAAGAAAAAAGTGAATTTATAGCCACATCAATCTCTTTTGGTTAAAAACGAAATCTACGTTAAATCGTTTTTAGATTAAACAATAACCAAAAGTCACACTCAAAGCTATATAGAGAATAAGTTGGATGTCTATCACTTTAATTAGTTTTTGTTCAAGAAACTCAACAGTTGACCTGGTTGAAAGAAAAAATTCATTGTCATGGAGAAGCAGGAGTCCCCTTACATTAACTTTTAGGAGAAATTCCAGAAGACAATTTGTGGTATACCAGTTTGTTGATAGTCTTCTGTCCTTCTAACTTGTTAGCTTTGACTAATCCCGAACTGCTGAAGAAAACAGCATACATAACTTTTTTCATTACTAGTTATTTTTTCCACATTGTCAACGCAGCGTCATCTTCAAACATCTATATTTTGTTAAAATCTGACTTTTTGCAAAGATGAATAAAAATGTTTTGCAACGTTTAAAAGCTCAAATAAGTATAATTAAAAACGTATTAAAAATGCAAATATGTTTCAAAGGCAATAGCCTCCTTTGTCAGTGTCTAGCACATGTGGAAGGAAGAACGGATTGGGAGAGTTTAAATACAAAAGAAACAAGATTTAGATCAATCAGGTATCAGCATGTGCTGAGCTATGATTGGACGCAGTGAAATTAGAACAAGCAAATTTAAAACCATCAAGTAAAATTGGAGAGATGTGCAGAACTGCAAACAAATCAAATTCATTACATATATTACAAATGACTCATTACAAATATTTTTTTTTGGATTCTTGTGAACCAAGAGCGGATACAAGGGAGGGGCGATCGCCCCTCCCTTGAGGGACTCTTCTCCAGCAGTTTTTAGATTTTGTAGTTTAAAAAAGGCAATTTTAATTGATGATATTAAGGGAAAGGGTCGGGATTCGGGGCTCTGATCTGGTAATTTTTCAAAATGGAAGACCAAAACATTTGTAATCAACATATGTTAACAAGGATGCATGACGAAAAAAATTTGCGAGTAAGAAAAAAAAATCAATCGCCCCTCCCTTGGAACATTTCTGAATCCACCCTTGTTGTGAACACATAAATGGTCACAAGAATCTAAAAAATATTTTAATTTTGCATATGTAAATATTTAGATTTCCATGAATCTTATTGGTACCCAACTGTGCTTACATTCGATTGCAAAAAAAGAAAAAAAAGAACTTTTATGAATAACTTCATCTAAAAGCAGTTGGAACAGTGAATACAATGCTTAGAGACACAATTAGGCACAAGTGATTATATTAAAAAAATAATTACTTTCAAAGTGATGATAAAAGTGATAAATAGCTTTAAAATGGTGAATAGCTAAGAAACAAACTTAGTTTTTAAGCATTTGATGATATTTTAAAACATTTAAAATTCAAGTTCAAATTGTGTTGAATGTTTAGAAAAAAATAATAACAAGTTTCATACCTATTTTTATCTTTTTGTTCAACTGACGAACAGTGGTTAACCAACCTTTGTCAATGTCATGTAAGCCTTCAATCAAAACGCCGCCTCGTGAATCTTTGGGTTTCATCTGCAGCCACACAGGAGAAATCATAGTGAACTTAGCAGCAAAAATTTTTGCAATATCATACCCATGACTATTCCACTAAAATTAAAGAAAAAGTTACTTCACAAATAGCACTAACATTTTGTTTAACCATATAACTGTAAATTTTTACAAAACAATTTTCTATCCTGTTTAATCTAGATGAACATGCATGTTTAAAACTAAGTTCAATTTAGTATTTGTGGTTTCTTTCAATTAAAAGGTATTCAATTCAAAAGCCGGGACCTGCATACCACTCTCTCAGTCATGTCACTATGACTGGGATATAAAAGTCTCAGTTGGTATGTAAACATAAGGGGGCTGTCAGAAAAGTATCTGACTTTATTTTGTTTCTCCAAAACCTGATAGTTATAAATCAAGTGTGCTTACATGTGCTGACTTTGAGCCTTGTACTCATGTATAATTTTCCCCAGTAGTCTATAACGTCAATCATTGACAAACAGCATTTGACTGAGGTAATGTGATGCGCTATCGACAGTTTTTCTAATTTCAAGATGACAAAATGACCGGAGGGTCAAATTTTGCTAGGAACTAAGTGAAATCATTCTGAAGTTGCAGACAACATCCATTGCCAATTTACCAGCACATTTCTTGCACTTGATTTAGGTGTTTCTTGGTAAAAAAAAACTTCCGTTCAACAGGCTTCTTATGTTTCTGATAGGGTCCCCGGCAACTTCTAGCAGTGTTCCTACTTCGAGAGGTGATTGAAAGGAACAAGAAAGACATTTTGATTGCAACGACAGTGGGGCTAAACTTCATTCCAAAGTGGGCCTCCTTGGAATGCAGCACTACTGGGAGAAATGTTTGGAGTCCTAATGTGTGCAAATTAGTAAAAAGTAATCTAGTTTGCAGCCTTAAAGGTTTGCCAGTTTTTTTTCTTCAGCCAAAAGTCGGATACTTTACCAACCATGGAAATTAACACCTACACTATATCATCTAAAGCAGTGGTTCCTAAAGTGGTCCACAGGAATTAGCAAGGGGTCTATATCAAGGAAAGAAAAAAATAGGGGTTCACAAGATGCAAATAGAGGTCCTGCTACTCATGCACTAAATTCACTCCTTCCCACTTAAAACATTCTGCTTTTAACGTTGTCAGGCATTTAAGAAGTTTTTGATTCTTTAAAAAATCAATATTAAAAGAGTCCTCATACTGTTAGGTAAACTTCTGATTCATCTCGTTATATTTTCATACATTTTGCTTTCATCTGTTTGTTTTACAACATCAATAATAGAACTTAGCCATTTAATTCTCGGTTTTTGAATGCTGGAGTTCTTTTGTTACAGTTCCTGATTCGTTTTGGAACGACTATTAGAAAGGGGGTCCACAGGAGACTGGAAAACTATTCAAGGGGTCCACAGAGCAAAAAAGTTTGGGAACCCATGATCTAAAATAAAATGACACTTTTGTCTCTATAACATTTGTCCCAGAAAATATAGACTTCAGCTGATATTTCCCAATAAAAATTAAATAACACATGCATTTAGGGGGCAAAGGCGGGTGGGGGGGAGGTCTTTTGACCATAATGCATCTTAAATAGCTGGGAATAAGCTGTTAATTTCAGTAATTAATTTACATACTTTGTACTGTATCTTCAATAAACTGATAAATATAAGAGAAACAAGTTTAGAAAAAAAATTACAAACCTTTCCTGAAAAATAAATTATTATTTTAAAATTCAAACAATAAGACATTATGCAAATAAAGCAAAAACTAATCGCACATGCATACCTGAATTTTAATAAGCATTTCGTTTATTTTGCTGATGAACCATAAATTTAGTCATCTTTGAGTATTTTTCCACAAAGTTTTATCGTTTTCTAAATTGAATTAATGTATTTAAAGCAATGTTTTGTAAAGCAGATGGGTCAATTTTCTATCCAAGATAACATTGGCAGCCAGTGACGATGCTAATTTCAATTATCGGGGCAATGCATCAGCATTTTGTATTTTGTTCGGGAAAAAGTAGGTCGCTAGTTTAGCGACCAACATCACATTTTGTGGTCACAAAAAAAAGACTTTTCAGTCGCCACTGGCGAGTAACAACCGCTAGTCTCGATCTTTAGATAAATGTTATAGAAACAATAGGTCTTTTATTTCTGGAGAAATCCTTAAAAACACGAATTTTGAAAGTGCCCTAGTGCTTTTGGTGATCTATAAGAAAACATGAAATTTTGGAGAAATTGATACATAAATTAGAAACATCATATAAGTAACAAAATATTAAGCATGCATAAATTGTAGATTTATGAATGGGACATGTTAAATGTGCTTGTGCATGGATATAAAAAGTTATATCAATCTTACAATAAAAAAAGAAGTTATATCAATCTTACAATTAACATCATATAAGACACAGCTCAAACGAGTTCAAACTAATTTTTTATGAAATTAAGAGAATTTTATGCAAGGAACTCTCGAGTAGGCAACAAAAACTAAAGTATGGAAATATAATTATATAAAAATAATAAAATACTCAAACTTATAACAGTTACAGATTTAAAATTAAAATATATCTATGTAACAAAAATGCTGTCTCAAAAAAACAAATGGTGTTAGGATCTGATGTAAGTATTTATTTCCAAAATTTACATATTCCAAAGTCATGTACTTCTGACACAATGAATTTCTGAGAGAAAAGAGAAGGTTTTTCCATTTTCAATTGATTGCAAAGATGTTGCAAAAGGTGCAGTTTTCCCAAGGCAAAAATCTTGCAGGTATGTCATTTAAGGACTTGCATGTAAAGTTCTGAACATTGCAAGAAAGATTGGAATGCTGCAAGTTGATCTTCACAAAATGTTATTGAAAGGTCACAATTTGGATTTTAAAAAAGCTTGTTTTGAGAACTAGAGAGCAAGCTTTGCAAGCTTCAAGAATGATTCTTCGGGTCTGTTTTACTGCGCTCATGCTAGACCTTTGCTCCTAACCAACCGCAAAGATTGAATCAAAGTAACAAAAACAGAAACCTTAAAAGATTTCAATACCGCTTTGCATGCACATCATCATTATGGCCGTTGGGAAAGTATCTTTATCCTATAGCTATGGAACAGCAATAGTAGGTTGGAATGAAGCAGCTTAAGTCACTATACAATTTAACAGCTTCACAAAAGGGCAAAAAACTCTGCTTATCTTTTTTTCCACTCTTCTTTTTTTGCTCTTCTGGCAGATTTTTATCATACTTTTTTCCCTTTCTTTTTTTTTTTTTTAAATCTCACAAATATCTGTTACTATTGGGTGTTGGGTTTACAATTTTGTGAGGAATATATTATTTAAGAAATTTTCTTGTACCCCTTTAAATAGCTTAATGAAACTACCCCTTAGTGCCCACCTGACATAAACTAAGGGAGTTTTTTTTTCTTTTGACAGGTTTTCGTGGTATTGGGAGGATGGGGGGGGGGTTGCATCCTTGCTCTTGAGAGATATAGACTCCTTTGGGCAACCAAACTCAAACCCATGGCAATTGATTCTAGTGCTATTCACTACACAAGGTAAGGTAACGCTACTTACTAGCACACCCGAAAAAATTGAAACACAGCCTTCCACCATACAACTTAGTTATTTAGCAGCATTTTCATGACTTTATAGTTGAGACTCATTTCTTCAAATAATGCCGAAATAACAATAATAAAAAAAAAGTTATAGCTCTCAAAAACTGATAACTTTAAGACTACTTCAACCATTGACAATATTGTGTTGAAATACATCAAGTATCAAATTCAGCCCTTAACTGTAGTTCTGCTACATTAAGTTGGAAAAAAAATTATTTGTCTTCATGTACCATTTTACAAAGTTTACAAAGCAATGTATTGGTTAAAGATAGTCCTCTTACACCCAAAGACACAGAACCTAGCTCAAGATGGTGGATTTTCAAGACGCAAAAAGTTGATAGTGTCTTATCACATGATTGTGGGGCATGTAAAATATCCCTTGAAGTACCTATTTGGCTTTGAGTACTCTCGGCAAAATTAAACTCTCAGCTCAAATTTGCATCAAAGAGAGCCCAGATACCTACATCTGGTGGGGAAACTGAACATTAAAATTCTTGTGGTAACGGTATCAGCCGATAGCAGAGAAATGAGAAAGAATGATGATATATCACAAGTTCACTAGATCACCAGGTCTGCAAAAGTCAAAGCTTGTAGCACAGCCTCATAAAAGAGCAAAAAAAAAAAAATTTGCAAAAAATAAATCTGAAATATATGGATAAAGAGAGCTTTTTGTATCTAGTGACATCAAATGAAGTAGGACAAAAATGATCATGAAACACCAGCGCTTGGAAAATTCAAGTAATTATTATTAAGCAGTAAGTTAAGCAGCAAGCAAGGGCAAAGGCAGAAATACATGCATTACAAACCAGATCAGATATTCCATCCGGAGACTGCAGAGTCATTCTTTTAAGAACGCATCAGTCTGGAACAGGACCAAACAGAGCAGGAGGCAGATATCTTATAGAAGCTAAGAGCGCCAAAAAAAACTGGTAGCTAACTGTTTAATACCCAAGTTCCACCTTAAAATTACAAGTTGTACTGTATCATAGCTGCAGCCTCTCCCTGGTCTGCTATTTTTACATTAGCTACCAGTTTCTTTTTTTTTTGGCACTCTTAGCTTCTATAAGATGATATAGGCCTCCAGCTTGGTTACTTCCGATTAGACTGATGAATTCTAAAAAGAACGAAACTGAAGTCTCTGGATGACTGAACTGGCGGTGTATTGCAAGCAGTTGCTAGTTTCACTTTCAGCCTATTCAAATGATTTCAAAGAGCTTTTCTTCCAGAAATAAAATACAAGATAGAAATAAAAGAAAATTACTTACAGGTGTTACATAGCCAAGAACTTCACGGTCAAAACGACGCAGCACAGCCTGGGTTACGCTAAAAGACTTGTGTTCTTCTACGATGTCTCGATAACTAATTGATTTGCTGAGCATATTATGTTCTTTATATGAACTTTCTGAGCTATACTGATTTTCCTAAAATTAAGCATAGAAAAATTTACAAATTTAATTAACTGCAAAATAATGCAAGCAGTATACATACAAAAACAAACAGAAGTTTTTTTAAACAGAAAATCTATTGTGAACAAATGAAGAAAATAAAATCCTTCATTTACACGTTCTTTAGTTGTGTTTAAACATTTAAAGAAACATTCCAGACCTCTTTTTTACAAGTACAAGAATTTCAGTTCAACAATAAATGCCCATGACATTATACTTCATTTGCAATAAAAGTACCATAGGCACCAATCGAAAGTAGGGTGTGAAAGTTTTGAAGAACTAAAATTAACTCTAGTTACAATGAAAATATTTTCAAGAATTCCTATTCCAAAACAGAAATCAAAATAAGCCATCTTAAAACACCCCATGTTTCGCCATTCTCTCCTACATATCACCAATATACCACATTTCCTGGATTCCTAAGAAATGTTAAGACATACTTTTAAAATACCTAAAAAAATTTCAAAAGTCAAGGTTGCAAAACTAGGGAAGAAGAAAGGGGGGTTCATGATGCATACTGCAGTATTGAACTTTTAAGAGGGTTGTTTTTATTTTTATTTTCCTTTTTTAGGAGGTTCTTGGGGAGACTTCACGGCATTTGGGGAGGGGGGTTCTGTAGTTCTTGCTCTTCGGGGATAGATACCACTGCAGTAGCAGAAGGTATACAGTACGTAAATATAAAGAAGGTATAATCTGAAACTCTAGAAAGAAGATGAAGGATAACTTGGATTCAGACCCGTCATTTAAAGTTTTTCCGGGGGGATAGGCAGAGGTGGCGCTAGAAAATGCCCGACAGGGGGGCACAGGTATAATTTAAAACTTTAGTCACGAAAACTAAGTTTCTTATAATATGCAGTTAATTTTAATTGAAGGGGTGGAGTTCGGAACTCTCCATCGTAAAATTTTTGAAGTTGAAGTAAAAAAATAGCTATTATAAGCATATTTGATAGCGTTAGAAAAAAAGTTTGGTTTCGATGACTCTCTTGCGAAAAATTCGAAATTGAGGTTTAAAAATAGCATTTTAAACGAGTTTGAATGATTGGGGTAGGAGCACTCTCCTGAAAATTTTTTGAAATTTAAACCCCAAATTAAAGAATTGTTTTCAGGAAATTATTGTGGATGACGGAGGATATTGCTCAGAGAGACTCTCCTCGTGACTTTTTTTGAAATTCAAGTCCTAAAAACACTATTTTAGACAATCTTTAATTATGTAGAGGGGCAATGGTGCACTACACTGGATATATATATATATATTTTTTTTTTTTTTTTAGTTTTAAGTCTAAAATTTCCATTTGTCGGCAATTTTTGATTAAGTAGCAGAGTTTTATTGCAGATTTCTTAATTGGAGAGGGACCACGTGTGGTGCAATTTTTAATGAGAACCTCTTATTTACAGTTTCTATTTATGAGAGATAAGGGGCTTTTAAATTAAAAAAAAAAGTACAGGGGCATCGTGTGGTTTGGGACTCTTCCCCGAAATATTCTTATGATTAACTTCTAAAAACGCAATTATTGGGGGCCTTTGACGACGATAGGGTAAGGGTTGTGGTACAGAGACTGTCTCCCAGAAATTATTCAAAATTGTCCCAAAAACAAAAAACCCACGTCAAATCAACACAATTTGGTGCAAGCTTGAATTTGGTCTTGTTTTAAAGCTCTTTAAATGTGCTTTAATTTGATGTGCAACTTGATGATGTTAGAAAATATTAAATTTAAAATTTAGTTAAATTTAATTTTAAGATTTAAATTTCTCAAAAACGGACAATTTTAAAATTCTGAAAAAATTCCCAAAATTACTTTGTATTATCCTTTCACATCTCACCAAGTTTCAGAATGGGATCTTGATGGGATCAGATGATATAGGGAGGATAAGTTTCACATATCTGAGAAAAATTTGAGTATTGTGCTGAATAATTAATTTTTTTATCTATAAAAAAAGATGAAATACTTCCATAAGGGGTAAAATATTATAATTAAATACTTTTTATAATCTAAACTAGAGAATGGGTTGAACAAAGATATGTATATCTCAGATGGGGCAGCCATACAGTATAAAAATAAAAAGAATTTTTTAAATCTATGCTAATATGAAAGAGAATTGTGGCATTTTTCAGCCACTGCTCATGGTAATTTAAAATTTAATTATATTTTTTTTAACTTAAATTTTTCAAATTTTAAAATTCTGAATAATTTTACAAAATTACTTAAAATTATCTTCTCACATCTCACCAAGTTTTAGAATGGGATCTTGATGGGATCAAATGATACAAGGAGGACAAGTTTCGTGCATATGAAAATTGCAGCATTTTGGACCATTAGTTTTCTGATAGATCAATCAAATATTATTTAAAACTAAATAGCACAGGGAACGAAAAATAAACTGCTAATAGTTATGTAAACACGTCCAATGAGTTACATAAAGTTTAAATGAAATTAATATAATAAAAATTTTTAAAAAACTTAAAAAATTCATAGATAAACTTATTTTTAGTAAAAAAAAACGTCAACCATATAATACGTTTTTTCGATGTTTTAGTCACCAAGCTGCAAAATCTTTCCAATCTTATTCTTTTCTTCAGCTAGTAGAGTACATGTCCCACCCGTTTGTGTAATGGGTTTTACTTTGCAAATAATGCCCGGGTAGAAACAAGGTATCCAAAGCATATCAGGTACTGATGCATATGAAAATGAAGGAAAAGGTCGTGGTAGGAATGAGTGGAGGAAAGTGACTTTCACGTTTTTGTCTTCATTTTTGACCAAAACATAACTTAAACACCATTTTTATCATATATGGAAATCACATATCTATTTCGGTCTTTCAGTTCAACCTTTTCTTCAGTTAAGATAACAGAATATTCGGTTGATGATGGAAAAAAAGAAAATGTTTTGGCACTCACCCTGGCTCACAGCTAAAGGGAATAACAGCATGCAGCTTTTGGGTATCTGGTATTGACACTGCTTGCTCGAAATACAATGAGAGATAGATTCTGTATTTTCAAAGTATTCCACTTGGGTGGCGTAACTGAAGTTTATGGTCTTTGAAAACTTAGATTTTGCCCATTGTAGTGTTAGAAATAAGTCGTCGTCAGTCGCATTTTGGGACCAAAAATTTTGAGTTGACGCCCTAATTTTAAACTCTAGGCGCTAAATTTCACGCCTGAAATTTTGCATCACATTAAGCTCCCCCCCCCCCCCCCCCCCCGAACTCATTGGGACTTAGACCCCAATGAGTAAGAATAAATTTGGAAAGTTACTAAATATGCAACAAATTTTGTCTTTAAAAAAAAAATCACTTTTTTATATGCGTATTTCACGGATCTTTTTGAATATGCTATCAGAAGTACAGCATTTTTATTTGTTGCATTTTTTTCTCAAATATTTGGATATATATCTGTTTGATTCATTAAGACTGATACTTAGGTTGTTTATTTTGACGCCTAAATTTAAATTCTTATTTCTAACACTGGCCCACTGGTATTGATACAGTTGCATAGGTGTCATAATTTGATTTTCGAATGGCCTTTGAGGACTTGCCTTAGCTGTCTTTTGAGCATACCAGCTATGCCATCACATGGGCCTTTACCATGAGCAGTGGCTGAAAAATGCCACAATTCTCTTTCATATTAGCATAGATTTAAAAAATTCTTTTTATTTTTATACTATACGGCTGCCCCATCTGAGATATACAAAACTTTGTTCAACCCATTCACTAGTTTAGATTATAAAAAGTATTTAATTATAATATTTTACCCCTTATGGAAGTATTTCATCTTTTTTTATAGATAAAAAAATTAATTATTCAGCACAATAAGTACTCAAATTTTTCTCAGATATGTGAAACTTATCCTCCCTATATCATCTGATCCCATCAAGATCCCATTCTGAAACTTGGTGAGATGTGAAAGGATAATACAAAGTAATTTTGGGAATTTTTTCAGAATTTTAAAATTGTCCGTTTTTGAGAAATTTAAATCTTAAAATTAAATTTAATTAAATTTTAAATTTAATATTTTCTAACATCATCAAGTTGCACATCAAATTAAAGCACATTTAAAGAGCTTCAAAACAAGACCAAATTCAAGCTTGTATCTTTTATGGTTTCTGAGAAAATGAGCATTAACCGGCTCAAAGTGTGGCATTTTTTAATGAAAATTTGAATAATTAATAACTTTCGAATGAAGTGAAAGAAAAATTTTTTTCTATGGTTTTTGTTCATAACTAGGTTAAATCTCTTCATGTACCAAGTTTCATACAAATCTGTGACGGGCCGTCCTAAACAGTGTGATGATTTGACATGGAATGATGACCCTAGTAGCAAAAATTTTTACATGATTCTAAAATTATTAGATTACTACAGAAGCAACAGATTGCAAAGAAAATCAATTCAGAAGAGCCAAAAACGGTAGTTATGACATTTATTTTTGATTTTTTTTTTTTTAATCTAGTTAAAAAGTGAAGAAAGGTTAAAGTGAGAAAAGTGGAAGGGGAACACAATTTATAATAAGTGAATGAATATTACAGTCAAAAGGGGGGGGGAGGAGACTGATTAATTCAAAATAATAATAAAGATCGATATTTTTCCTCGGCGAATAATTCGAATCATAAATTCGTACTTCCATGGCAAAACAACGAAAACTCTCTAAGTACTTAACTTTGACTTTAAACACATGTATCACAAAGTAAAACATAAAATAAATTTATGAAATAGTGTGTTTTGAAAGCATTAAATTCTTACATTTTTGTGGGTCTTTTTCTCTTGCCGGCTGCTTTTCCTATCACTTTTTGAAAGCGTAGCATAGCCATCACTCAAAAAACATAAAAATAGGAGAGAAAAAATGAGGGTTTTCAGTCTCAACATTGGAACGGACGTTTAGAAAACAACATATTACGTTTCAATAAAATATATATATGAGACAATTTACAAATTTTAGAAATCACCCATGTGCAGTTCACTAGTGAAGATTCCGAAGTTTCAAAACATTATCGTAAACACAAACAGAGCAGAAGTGTCTATTGAGCCGGTGAACCGATCGATACGTTGATCGATTACGATTAACCGTTCCATTGGTAACGCGAGCTTATCGAAAAGCGGAACAACCATGGAGCCATCTTCCGAGTCCAAGGGTCTTGACCAGCAATGGATACATTCAAAGTTAATAGCATTAAGTTTACTTGTGAGCTTGAATTGATTGTGACAAAATCTTTGATGCATATCATCCCTCGTTGTCAGCCATCTTTTAACAAATAACTTTATTTTCGCCCATTTCTGCCATTGATCGCACATCCGTCACGATATGGATTGTCTACCACTAGAGTCCTATATGAATAATAGGACTCTATCTACCACTACATTACAGAATAAATGCAATTATGAATCATTCCGAAATAATTCTTAAAATCCCCCGTATCTCCCACTGCATGTCCACGGTTAGATGTGACCCTGATGAGTGTTTTTTTTTTTTTTTTTTTTTTTTTTTTTTTTTTTTTTTTTTTAATCCAGACCAGAAACCGAGCAATTCCTGGTGAGCAGTCCCAAGGGTACTGATTTGGAACGGGAAATTGGAGAACTTTGCATCCACAAGCAGTGGCGGCGCTAGGTGGGGGCAGGGGGGGCAATTGCCCCCCCGTCGGGGAAAATTCCTAGTTCGTCGGGGAAATTTTCCCGACAACAAAATTTTCGACAGAAATCGACTGTCGCAAAGTTTACTGACTCCGACAGAAATTTTAAAAAAAAATCTATCTACCCAATAAAATATTTTTCTCTAAAAAAAAATGTCTAAAACATCCTTCATTATGCATTGCAATGGAACGCCATCGTTAGCCAGGGTTGGGGTCGTTAGCTGTCCTCATCTTGCTGCATCCCTTTAGGCGTTCTTTAGTTCTGGGGAAAGTTACTTTTGTTCAGGTTAAAAAGGAGAAATGTTCCCAAACAGATCAGACCTCACACGAAAATCGCTTGCAGCATGTTTTAAACAAACATTCATTGACATTTGAGAAGAGACACTTTCCGATAACTATTCGATGGTGACAAGCCAATAAATCGCCTGAATTGCCCCTTCCTAATGATTTCCTGTCATCGTCGCCTCTGCGGGTCGTCGCCTTTGCAGGTGGTAATCAGGGTGATCGTCCTGTTCTTAGGCCCTGGGTGATTGTAACTACTTTTTGTCCCAGGGCTCCTTTCTATCCCTTTCTATGGCCCTGTTTTTCTCCTAAAAGCCTATCGGCGCACAATCCTGATCGACGCGGTGACAATTAAGGCTGTCGGAAATTTTCAAAGGAAATGTGGGATGGGGAGGTCTAGAAGAAACTCGGACGAATCTCTTCAATAGCGCTGCTTTCACTCGGTGTCTGTCATGGAATGCTGTCGGGTTTCAAAAGTCGTCGGATGGTTGAATGATTTTAACATTTTTGTTTTAACTATTGGCACGACACAACCTAAAATTCGGTGTGATGAGTTAGGCGCGAACTCGTATATGAAGAAAAAAGTGCAGCTCAAATTCAAACTTGATTTCTGCATCACAGAGGTAAGAACTTATTGTTTTATTTAAAGTAATGATGGAGCTTAGCCTTTCAATTTGCTTGGGATAAATGGGACCGCTTTTTAGAACAGTTCGTTTTTGAAGCCTTATCTTGGACGTTATAAATGAACAAAAGTCCACCATTATTTTCTAAAATAATACTTTACGGTTTTAGTGATTATTTAAAAAAGATCGCATGGGTGTCCCACTTAACCTATACTAAAAGAAAAAGAGGTCTTTATTTAAGGCTACAGTGGACAAATAAAATTGATTTTTTTCAATTATTGATTTATATGTCTAAAACTTTGTGTGCTTGTATTATTGTATATTTACTACATCTAAAAGCATAAAAAACACAAATTAGAGCAAAAACAATGAATACTTTTTTTCAAATTTCAAATTTAAATAACTTTTAAACAAAATTTCAAAATGTTCCAGGCGTCGCATTTTTTTTTTCAAACTTTGAATTTCCACCTAATTTCCAATCATTAGGCATGATTGCACAAAACAATGCATTACATGCAATATTTTATGAGATAGTTTATAAAAGATGGTTGAAAATATAAATTTTCAGTTGAAAAAATCATATAAATTTTCATTTTCAGCCATCTTTTATAAGCTATCACATAAAACATTGCATGTAATGCATTGTTTTATGCAATCATGCCTAATGATTGGAAATTAAGTTGAAATTCAAAGTTTGAAAAAAAATTGCGACGCCTGGAACGTTTTGAATTTTTGTTAAAAAAATATTTAAATTTGAAATTTGAAAAAAAGTATTCATTGTTTTTGCACTAATTTGTGTTTTTTATGCTTTTAGATGTAGTAAATATACAATAATACAAGCACATAAAGTTTTAGACATATAAATCAATAATTGAAAAAAATCAATTTTATTTGTCCACTGTAGCCTTAATACCCACCTTTTATTTAAATTTGAAGCAAGGTAAACTAAAACAGCGGTTCTCGACCTTTTTTGACCAGCGGACCGTCAAGAGCTTTTGAACAAAACTAAGACCGGTGATGTTCTTCTTTTCTTGTCTTTTTCTCCTCTTTTCTACTCTTTTTTTTTTGGGGGGGGGGGAGGGTCCTTCATTTGCGGATCGGTAAAACATATTTTTTTTCGACTTAAAGGGAAAAAAAAAAATTTCGATAAGAAGGCCACTAAATACTAGTGAAAAAATTTATGAATGGCTGCGGTTTTTTTCTCTTTTTTTACAGAATAATAAAAATAACAAATAAATTAATTAATATATAAGAGAAACCTTACTTATTGTAAAAGAAGTCACGAAAAAAAGCTTAAGACTAACATAAGTAACTATTTCAATAATCAGATATAACTAATTAACATAGCTGAAAATCATAGAAAAGAAAGATCACTATTCACGATATGAACGAAAATATCGTCGTATATAGGGCATTATTAGTATTATTATTTTATCTTCTTTTCTTTCTCTCTCTCTCTTTCTTGAGTAAAAACTTTTTTTAAGGTGGATGATCAAAAATCTCTAAGGAACAGTCACATTTTTCTGCGGTGCCGGTCTACCGGACCACCGGTTAAGAACTACTGATCTGAAAAAATGGGTCTTTCTTGAAAAAAAGAGGAAAATTTTTACTATGTAATATTTTTTGTAAATTCATTCATTTGTGATATATATACTGACATTTCTGTTTGATGGAAAATTATAAAACAAAAACTAAACAATTACATCTGAAAATTTATTGAAAGCCTTAACCTATGTATTGTAGCGCCATATCTATAAAGTGGGATCCGGCTAAAAGGTTCAAAACCAAAAGGTCTACGCACAGAAGATCCACGTCCAAAATATCCGCGGGCTTCTATACTTCGGATCTTTTGGACGTGGATCTTCTGTTCGTGGACCTTTTGGTTTCGGACCTTCCATCCAACATTCCTATAAAGTAGTGTCAAAGGAACATAATATACTTGATTAAGATCAATTTTGATAACTTAACAAACATTATAAGTCGAACAAGTTCTAACATTAAATTAAAAATTTAAACAACCCCCGACCCTGATTGCCGATCTCATATTAAAACGAACTTCTTTGGTCATAAAGCATTTTAAATTTAAATATATTTACTTGTTTTCGATATTTGAAATTGTTAAATCAATTACAAGTCTTTTAATAGTTCCCAAATAGAAACTGGCAACAACAACATTTTAAATCACTGAGTTTTCTTTCCTCGTCTGCCAACAACGACAAAGATTTTCAATCTTGTAGATTTAAGCTTTAGCTGCATGCGTTAACAATTACAAGTATTTTATTTGTTAAAAAAAATAGAAACTGGCAACTAATAAACATTTTATTAAATTATAAGAGTTTGCTTTCCTTGTCTGCCAACAATGAAAACGGATCCGATCGCGTGAATAAAGGCTAAGCTGCATTTGCGAAAAAACGGTATAACTCGCGTTCTATAGAGCATGATCGTATCAGACGCAGAAATTTTTTCTTTTTCATTTGGTGCTATTTTTTTAAGTTCTGAAGTATGTTTTCACTGCTAAAATCCCGGAAAACCTTTCAAAGGTGTTTAATTAATATCTTTGTTAATTAATACCATCCGAAGCCGCAACCTAGCTAAGAACACTCTCGATCAACTCCCCTTTCGAACAAAAAAAAATTTCAAAATCGGTCCATCCGTTTAGGCTGTACGGTGCCACAGACAGATACACATACACGTCAAACACATACCCCCCCCCCTTCCTTTGTGTGTCGGGGGTTAAAAAATGAAGTGTAAACACTATGAATGACAGCATTTATTTAAACTTGGCTGAGAGAGAATTGTTATCACTTCATACTCAATAATAATTCCAATTTTATCTGAATCATGCTATTTCCATTCTTTCTTTCAAATTACAAAAATTAGAGCTACATACATGCCACTTTATAACTTTCTCTGATATAAGTTTCAAATACATAGTTACCAACTTTTGCAGTTTTTGTAGCTGAACTATGAATTCCTTCCAAGTGTACATAATTATCTTGTATTTCAGCATAAAAAATCCTCATCATATTTGCTTTTCATTTTAAAATCATAACTCTTAAGAACATAGGCGGCTCGTACAGGGGGGGGGGGGCAAGGGGGGCCTCCTCATTTCTAACAGTAAAGTATAACCTCATTTTTCGTGGTTAAAAAGTAATGATCGATTAAAAAACGATTTATTTCACCAAAATAAAAGAAGAAAATGCCAATAACAAGCTAAAAATTCCAACTTTTTCAAGTTATTTAGTAAAATGGAATTTTAAACCGTAACGGGAATGAATCATATATGGCCTGGTTGAGTTTTCTGACTATATTCCGCATTTTTTAGAGGTCATTTAATCAGTAATGTTAAAATACAATAATATAACTCAATTTTACAAAATAAAAAAAAAAACTTCTGGAGGGGCTGACTTCATACCTCCCCCCCACACACATTTCTTTTACCCCCCCCCCCTTTTTTTGGTACACCAGCAGCCTAAGAACTACGGGGACAAGTGGGAGCGGAGGCCCTGCATTCATAGAACTAGCCTGTTTTCAAAATTTTCGCTTGCTTTACTTTTTAACATTTTCGTTTTGGGTATCTGAAATTCTTTCGGAAAATAAAAATTATATAAAGTACATTATTATGCTTTCATTTAGTTTCAATGCTCATTTTTTAGTTTCTGGTTTTAATTTTAGCTTTATTGTAAAAATGAATACTTTTTTGTTTATGCATCAAAAAAAATAAAAGACTGGGGACGGAGGGGGGGATACATTTTTAAATTATATCTGTGCCCCCCTGTGGGGCAAGCTTGCCCCCCCCCCCGTCGGGCAAGCCCTAGCGCCACCTCTGTCCACAAGGCCGACGAGGCAACCACGATCCATATTTAACGGGCCCCAGCCAACATATTAGTAAACAAGGTGGATTTTCGGTCAGCTAGGATTGAACCCGGAATCCTAAATTGCGAAATCGACGCCTCCCCAAACTGGCCACCACTACCCCTCATTTTTGGTACAAAAATGTTATTATTGCATTGTTTTGATTTGGATTTTGCACGTAGTTTTAAGAAAATGAATTTTTAAAGCAGATGAACCAAGCACTACATTAACAATCCATTAAAATTAGGGATGGACCGGATATCCGGTAACTATCCGGTATCCGGCCTATCCGGCTGATATTTTAAGTATCCGGTACTTCCGGATATCCGATCCGGCTGACCGCCCCGGATACGGATATCCGGAAGATTTTTGCAGGATATCCGGCTAAGTATCCGGTATTGATGTGGGGAATATCCGGAATTGATGTGAGGGTTATCCGGTATGATGTGAGGACCTAATTAAATATTTTCTTTTTTATAAAAATCTTAGTTAAAAATTTCATTGTTTGATAAACCTTTTAGATGATGTAATTACTTTTCATCTTTCCTTTTTACCAATTTTTGCTTCTAAAACAAAAATTGTGTTATTCCTCCGACTGTGTACTGGACATGGAAGCATTCTGCATATTTAATTTTTCACAATTGCCAGATAAAATATGATTGTCTTCAGCTTTTCAAAAATATTTTAGTTAAAATATTTAGAAAGAAAAGGCTACAAACCTTCAAGGATTAATGTGCGACAAAAGTTTGAAAAAAACTTACGATCATATCGTTAGTTCATAAAAATTAATATAAATTCTCAAATTATTTTATTTATTGAATTCTTTTATTTTTAGTTTTTGTGCTTCTAACAAAAATTGCGATCTATTAACACCCAATGATGTTGTAATTAGATATTTTTTACTTTGCCACTATTATTGCTTTATTATAATTGAAAATAACATACACTAAATAACCTATCAAACATTGACGAAAGTTTTCTTTTAGATAATGAAAACATCTGTCCCCATGAATCGTCGCAACTTAAAACCATGCTTTTTTTTTTTGAAAGAGTTTAAATGTGTGTGAAGAAATTTTGAATTTTGCACTTTGGGGTTTCGTTCTTTCTTTTTGTAATACCTTCCTTTCATAAAAGATATTTCTTTGCTATTAGAATATTTTCACGTCTGTCACGCCGCTCCGTAACTCCTTGAGAACATGTTGAGCATGACCCTCAATAACATTCAGTCGAGTTTCGATAACTCAAAGCTTTATAAACTCAAATATACCTTCATTTCAAAGTTTTCATTTGGTCCCAAATTCTTGAAAAGATGGTAGGAACTACTTGTAACTCGAACTATCAATAACTCTAAGTTTTTAGCCGGTCCCTTGGGAAACTATGAGCTATTGAGACTTGACTGTATTTAAGATGTTAATTTGCATCATTAGAAAGTGTATTTTGTCTTTTAGAATTTAAGTAAAACTTTAACTTAATTATTTAGATATAAGTTTATTAATTTATTTTTTAAAGTGAACATGTTTAGAATAATTTTAAATAATAATGATAATATATCAGTCATTTCAGCGAAAATGGTACAAATCAGTCCCGATACTTCAGAATTTTGGGAATTAATTTTAATGTTTACCACCAATTAATTATATTTTTTTATTTGTTCTCCATCTAATTGTATGTAACCAAGTATTACTTATTTAGGCATAAGCCATTTATAAAGGCCCCCCCCCCTTAAAAAAAAAAAAAAAATTCTTTGGCAAAAGAAGGAAAAAATGATCTGCCCCAGCTTCAAATTGCTAGGACTTAAAATGCAATTTAAGATTAAGCTGAAATGCAACAACAAAATCATTTGCAATGCACAGCACAAAAAATGCTTCTGACACCCTTTCTGCTGATTTTTATGTATGTAAACAACAAAATCTTGGAAAAACACCTATTTATCTTTGTTCCTAGATTTTTTTTATGTTTCAAACTGTCCACTCTGTTACAAGCCTTTCAGAAATAAAATAAGCAATCGCATTCAATGTGATATTTTTTTTAATAAGTACAAGTAATGTATCTGCTTTGATTACTTTGATACATTGAATTATATAATCAGTAACTAAGATAAGCCTAAAATTCTTTGCTGATGATAGTTAATTTGCACTGTGGGATGTCCACTCTGTTACAGTCGCATTAATAGTGCAAAAAAATATTTTTTCTTGAAATTGCAGACAGAATTAGTTTTAGGATGCTTAGTTCATTTTATGCTTTTTCTGTAATTAACTTTTCTTTACGATTAGAAATATATTTTTCAAACCTCATTTGTCTCCTCTGTTACACAAAGTGGTCGAACTATTCAAAACCCTTAATGAATGACTCATATATACAAGCCATTTACACTTTATTATGCACAAATAAACAGAGAATAATTTTTAAAACAATGATTAGTAATTAGTTGGTGAAAATTACTTCATTTGATAAACTTAACTCGACAATTTCAGACATGATTTGTACCATTTTGGCTGGAATAACCCATAAATATAACATTTGCATCTCGGAATGTATCTTTATTTTTTCAAAATGAAGTTGAATTTCGAGATGATCGTTTAAGAATTAGTTTATTAATTTGTTTTTAAAAAAGTGAATATGTTTAGCATGACCCTTAATGTATTTAAAATGATAATTTGCCACTTTTAAGAATGTGTATCTTAATTTTTTGGAACTAAGTAAAATTTCAAGTTGATTATTTAAGTAAAGTTTACTCATTTGTTTTTAAAAAAGTGAACAACTTTAGCATACCTCTTAAAAGTATATTTAAACTGCTGATTTGAATCTTCAGAAAACATGTTCCTTTGTTTTTTGGAGTTATATAAAATTTTTAACTGATTATTTAGTATAACTTTATTATTATTATTATTATTTAACACACTGGTCCTGTTTTAATATTTTCTTCTTTAACTTGTATGTTAGAAAAATTACATGCATATTATTCTTTAAAAAAAAGAATTTCAAAGCAAAATTTTGCTTTATATTATTGCAAAATTAGAAATAAGAAAATGTGTTACTTTGTAATGAAGTTTAAATTCATAAAATTCTAATAAAATATGTATCAATTTGAAAAAAAAAAAAAAACGTTTATCTGAGCTTAGTTTTTTTTCCTTTTTTCTTTCTTTGTTTCTTTCTTTTTTTTTTTAATATTGGTGAAATATTTAATAACTGTATCATTTACGTAGAAACCTATTGAAATGATATTGAAACAGAAAAGCTTTAAAATTTAAACTAAGAATAATTAAAAGTTTAAACTTTGAGTATATACAGAAATATTTAATTCAATCTTTTAAAGTTTCGTCTATTTTGATAAAAATACATAATTTAGAAAGAAATCACAATATGCTAGTGTTTCATTTCATATGTAGCGCTACTCCTGTACAAATAAAATAGAGGCTTTAAAAATTAATTTAAATGTATTTAACATGTTCTTAAAGAAATTATGCGAGAAACAACTTTGATTTATTGTTTTGAAGCTGCATTACATAAAAATAAGCGAACATGCAATGTAATTGTAATGCCGGATATCCGCAGGATATCCGGCCGGATATCCGGTATCCGGCATGTGATGAGCCACCGGATATCCGATATCCGGTATCCGGCAAAATCACTATCCGGTCCATCCCTAATTAAAATCATATTAAAATACATTTTTAAGCTCTAATATTATAGATTTGCGGGTATGCACATTAACCAATCATGAAATACCTTGCTACTTAAAAAAAGTTTTTTAAAGGTGATATCAGTTCACATCGTGTAAAACAAATGAAACAATGTAAATGACATCAGAAATGCTATTTAATTATGTGTTAAAAGACACGTTCTGAGAAAATTGAAATGAAGAATTCATAAGAAAAATATTTGTATTATTTTGCTCGTATAAAATATATAGTAAAGGTAAAAGTAATATTAATAATTCTCAATTTTCAAAAGTAATTATAATTTCAGTTCAAGAAAAAACAACCGTCACATGATAATAAAATTTTGATCGGTTTGAAAATTTGATGACAAGACACATATTATTTTTATGCAAATATGTTTATATGTGTGTTCAACGCGGGATGTGTCAACGATTTAAATCAATTGATTTAAATAAGTTATTTGGACGTGATTTAAATTAAATAATTAAAAAAACATTGGTTTGGAATCATTTTTAAACTTAAACGAGAAAAAAACCTGTTCTTCACTAGTATTGCCTTTTTCTTAGTCAGTACAGCCTTCTTAAATTTATTTGACCATAACTTTTTATTCTCATTCGAACACTAGTAGATAGCTTTTGGCAATGGTTGGTTGTCTAGGCTCGGGTATCAGAGCCCAAGTAATAGATATTGCTACACGATTTAGAGCAGAAAGTTGCCGTTTCCGTTTTATAGAGCACAAAAATCAGGCCTGTCATTTAGGGGGTCGGCAAGGGGTTAATTGCCCCCCACCCCCCGGCTGTGAGAAATGAGCATGTAAATGGGAATGTTTTTGTTGTTCTTCGATGAAATTTGTATCGGTTTTGTACTCTTTGACCCCCTTAAAAGACTTGAAATGACGGGTCTGACCAGCGGCGTACACAGACAAGAGATTTCAGGGGGGGGGGCAGAGTCGAGACTCTTTAAGATTAGGGGGGGGGGATCGCACCTCATGAAATGTAGCCTATAAAAATTAAAGTTTTAAATTTCTGATATCAATGCCAATTTTCGGTGACAAAAATATATAATTAAAAAACACTTTTTTATCATTACAGCGCTAAGCAATAATGTACTTTGATGAAAATAGAAAATGACAAAACTGAAATTTGAAAATTTGCTTCATTGAATTAGGTTAAATGGGTGCATACACTATTTTGGTGCTTTAACATTAATTTTTGCAATTTTTTTACTACTGTTTCCAATATTGAGTTTCAATCACATTTGTTGAAATTTATTTAACAGAATTAGAAGAATAAACAATTGCATCAATTACTGTTTCTGAAACATACATTTGCAATAAAAATGAGCAAAAATGAATCATAAGGTAACATGAACATGTGACATATAGTAAAATGGATATGTCAAAAAAAAAATGTCCGATTCAGTTTATCTTTCAATTTTGTCCTTATACTGAATTTTCTTTTCTGAAAAAAAAACTCTCTTGTCGTGATTTCAGAAAGGAAATATATCATGAAAAAAAATAAAAAAATAATAAATAATTTTAGCTTCAAGTCTTAAAATTTGTTTTGAAAATTTCGGGAGGGGGGGGGGCTGCAGCCCTATCAGCCTACCCTCTGAGTACGCCACTGGGCCTGACAGTAATGGAATTTCAATTTAGCTTAATAGCACGCGATAGATAGAAGCATCATCTGTCAAAATTACGGTATAATTTAGACTCCTTGTTAGATCCAAACCAGAAACCGAATTTATGAGGTTCAGTATTTCCAGAGGATTTGGAATGGAAAATGTACGACTTTGTGAGTGTGATAACGTGCCCCAGTTTCCCCGGCTGGCATTGAACCAGGGACCATCCCGTTTCTCGCTCGACACCTTACTGATTAGGCCAAAACAACCCAAACCAGAAATTAAAACCATCATTCAATCGATCCGTGATTTTTATTCCTTCATTCAATCACTTCATTAAATGGAACATTGTTCAGGAACCTGTCTCTCGCAAAAAGCTTCCACTCAACACCAACATTCACATCGACCTTCTGGAGCCATGCAACAAAAATGAACAGAGTAATATCATTAGGAAAAAGGGACTAAACACAATTGAAAAATTCCCAAAAGGGAAAAGTTTGTTCATGCATTTACAGATGGTTCCTCTGACAAAACTATCACCAATGGAGGTTCTGGTGTGTTTTTAATTGCTCCAGATGATACCCCTTGCCAAGGCAAATTCAGTGCAGGAAAAATAGCCTCCAACTTCACCTGCGAGCTACGTGCTATTTTGGAGGCACTTAATATGTATAGGACCCTTCCCACTACTAAACAGGCACAGGGGCTAGTGATTTTCGATGACTCTAAGGCCGCCCTCCAGGCAATTTCAAAGGGGCATTCTCCTATCGCCCATGAAATCATCTCAGGTCTTCAGGAGATCCAGGCTATGAAAACAAAACCTGTACGCTTCAGTGGATACCTGCACATGTCAAAATAGCAGGCAACGAATATGCTGATAAATTAGCCAAGGAGTCCAGAGAACTTAATACTAACAACAACAGCGTCTATCTCCAAGATGCAAACGCAATAGCGAAATCTAAACTTAGAGATAAATCAATCCAAGTGAAACACCAGCTTTGTGAAATAAATACAAGTCGACCAATAACAAAAACTATAACCAGGTTGAGAACCAGCCATCACAGGGGCATGAAGATTGATGGAGAGGGTAGAAGGGTGTATAGAAACTGTTGCAATTGCCCAGATACACAGCTTACACCTTGTCATATCTTTGAGTGTCCAGCAATAAGTGCGAAACTGAGAGAAATTGGTGTATTGCCGTCACTTGTAGACCTTTATGACGATAACATCCAACAAATCGCAAAAGCAGTTATAAGGATCCATGGAGTTATTTAGTTCGGCTAAGTCATAGACACGACAAAAAAAAAAAAAAAAAAAAAATCACTTCATTTTTGCTTTCACTCATTCATTCACTCGATTCATTTATTCAATCTTTCATTTATTATCTAAGAATTTAAAAATACATAAAACTATATTCCCATGCAGAAAAAAAAGAGAAGAATTATGATATCTTGAATTCAAAAAAACTTTTTTCTCAATGACACGAATTGCGACAGATGCAGGATATGGGAGGGCCGAACTCAAGTGAAACACCATTGCAATCGCTTATTCGAGGCAATCGCAATAGACCAAAATTGCAATGGCTATTGGAAGTCGAATTACATTAGAATCGCATCTCGTAGCGATTGTAACGATTGACTTGAATCCAAATTTGGGAATTTGCGATTGCATTGGTGAGTTGCGATCGTCCATCGCATATGGTGACGAAGGAGCTGGGGCCGATGGACGTCCCGGGAGGTGGAGCAATGGGACGCCCAGTTTGCATACTTCAAGCCCAATATGAAATGGGATTACACCACGTTTGAGGTCCTAAAAGAAAACAAATTGCAATTTGTCATTGCTCAAGAAAAATAAAAAAACTGAAACAACAGTACTTAAAGTTAAGGTTAGAAATAAAAATAAGAAAAAGAGAGACAAAAATCAAATGTTACAAAATAGCAAGAGAATGCTATTTTGCAACAAAAAGAGTGATGATTACATTTAGAAATGTAAAATAGAAATAGAACAAGCATAAAAGAAACAGACAATAATATAGCTACTAAACGTTTTCGTATAGGGACTCTTGCTTGTCCAAAGCAGCGCCACCTGTAGTTACTTTTCGTTCTCTGTATCAAGCAGCTGGCCGTAGTCCGAAATATTTTCATTTGTTTTCAAATGCAGTAATGATTTTTTTTTTGAGCATTTTCCAAAGCATTAAAATTTTATTGTATTAAAAGTACTGAGTTAAAAGAAAAAAAAATATTTTTTCATTTTTTGCCTCTCTAGCATTTGCTTGCTAATAATTAACAAACAGCAGTCAAAAGATGAGAAAAAAATAATGTATAATTATAAATGAATTATACAATCATAAAGATTATGTTTTTGCGTTTATGCCTTGATTCTGTATAAATATTTAGGCAACAAATTTTTCATTGTGGGCGTGGAGCTATGGTGGTGTTTCCGTCGAATAACGTTATTATGTTATCTCCACATTGCTGACGACCAAACTTGTGGCAGTGTGTTCTGTGTTGCTTACTTGGATTTTGTCCTTTAACT